>SKCR01040685.1:0-70870 GCA_019454045.1 Zanthoxylum bungeanum
GCAACCAAGAGTCTAGTCAGATAACATATCATAATATGTGTGCAGTAAATAAAAGTGTAATTCTATATAAAAATAGAATAAGGAAACAAACAAGCGGCAATTTCCATAATAAATACACTGCCTAAGTTATGGAATATTTTAAACTTAGCAGTGCCTCCCACTATTTTTACGTAATGCCGTAATCCCCAACGGAAAAGACACGAATTCAATAATTAAATCGAATTCCATAATGGAAGAGGACCCCATGAAGATATTTCGACTCACAGCAGAGGCACGGTCTCGCCGACGTATATTCACAGGTAGACAACTAATTGTCAATCACTCAATAGTGACTCCAAGGTTCCGGTCCTGGCCGTTTCTCGTTGTCGCTGCGAAGGCAGGCCCACAAGGAGACGTACCAAAGTTAAACTTGTCAATGATAAACTCAAGTTACTTGCGTAACCCTGACAGCTAGGGCACGTTCAGGATTCCGCTTTCGCTTGAATTTATCTAGTATCTAATATACATTCGGCATAAATAAATTTCTATCAGCTACACCTCACAGCAGAGGCACGGTCCGGATGTAGTCAACGAAAAGATATTTATAAACCGTATTGACAAGACAGACCAAGAAACAAGTATTCCAAATACTAGTTACTTTAAAACCTTATTAGCGGGGATATTCCATTAAGTGTCATACACCTAAATCTAATCAAATTAGATTATAACATGCATGTATAAAGTCAAGAAAACATGATTAAACATTGAATAAAACAAGCTAATCATTTATGGAGACCTAGATCAGACTCGCTCTGATACCATTTTGTAGGGTTTTAGGGGCTAAATCCGGTAACGCAGCGGAAGCGGTGGAAAATCATATTTTCCGATTTCAAAACTTTTCTTGGATTAATTAAATAAACATATTTATTTAATTATCCAATAATCAAATTATGAAATAAAATTCAAATAAATCATATTTAAGTGAATTACCAAATTGCCCTTATATTGGTATTTTGTCCATTTTAGTCCGAAATTGATCTAATCAATTTTGAATGATTCTAAATCATTTCTAAGATGAACTTAGCATGTCAAAACATCAAAACACCAAAAGCAACAAAATCCCCAATTTTGTTCATCATGGCCGAATGCACCATTAGGGTGCCAAATTGTGCACTTTGTCATTTCATGCTTCAAAAACACATCAAGAAATCCAATCAACATGAAAATTTATATGCATCATATAAACATCCAAATGCATAACATATATGAAAGCCCCAAATTTGGAAGTGGTCTTAAACCCTAATTTTTCAATTTCATCAAATTGGACAAATTAGACCAAATTGGTTAAATTCCAATACTTCAATCATCTTTCTTCCATCCAATAAAAGTCTCAACACAATGAAACAACTCAAGATCAAATATAGGTCATCTAAGAGTGGGTCACACAACTCTAGATTAGCAACATGGTTTCCAAAACCTTAAAAGAAAGCTTATAACTACAATAGTCACAACCTTTCTTCATCATACATGCTCAACACTCCATCAAAACTTCCATCAACAAAAAAACAAGGAATAAAGAAATAAATAACCTAAGAACATCATATGTTTAAAGCCTAGATCCTAAGGAACATTTTCCTTTCTAATAGCAAGTTGGAAAAACTCACTAAAATCCAAGCTTTCTTTGATTTTTCTTTCTTTCTCACAAGCTTCCTTTGCTTCCATTAATGGAGTTTCTTTAAAGTGTGTTGGTTATCAAATGAAAGTGAAATGAAAACATATATACTTGTTGTAAAATAGCCTTGGCCGAAATTGCAAAGACAAATACAAGTTATATTAATTTCAATTTCATTTCACCTTTATCTTTGATCAACTTGCATGAATATCCTAATAACACTTTATTAGATATTAATTAAGTCAACAAAGGCAACCAAAAAATATAACTTATATTTAAGGTCATGGCCGAAATTTGAAGAAAAAAAGAAGAAAAATGATATTTCAATTTTAAACAAATATCAAAGAAGTCAAATCCAATTTGACTACCATTCCTTTACTTAAAGTCAACATTAAACACTTATAATCATTTCCTAACTTTATCATTTGGTGATATATTTATATTTTAATTATATTAATCATTTAACAATTAAATAATTAAATAATTAATTAAATATAAATATATCAAATATATGTATTATATTTACTTTAAATATCTCAAATACATATATTGATGATATATGTCAAATACCTTAATTTGACTATTTATTAATGTGTATTTAATAATATCATATATTAAATACAAATACACATTAATTAGGAAATAACGGTCGGCCCGTTCGCATGTATTTTTCGTTTAACGATTAAACGATTTATAAATAATCATCATTATTCATAAATGTTGCTCTAGTGCTCTACGAGTATGTTTCATTATTGAGACTCTCTATAGATTCAGGTATATCCGTCACGAAATCCAATTTCGTGTCCATAATCTATCCACCCGTAGATTATGACGATCACAGATAAACGAGCTGAATCATACAGGTCGAGGTCATTGCATGCGTATAATCCCTCCGTCACAGGTATCCAGATAATCCTAGAGATATAGATATAAACGTCAAATCTCTATAGGTATTATCTCGTCGACGTATCTATTAGCAATCTCTAAATAACACTTGGAACTTACTTCCGATGTATACTGTGGCCACAGATTTAACAGACTGCTAAATATATATGGACTACCTATGCTCTGTACACAGAACTGACGGATCATATCTTGACACACACAGGATATCCTGAGGATCGATCCACACCCAACGAACAAGCGGAGGTCTGATCTAAATAGATCGGTGACGTGACTGCCATCTAAGTGTGGAGGATGTCTCATACATCCACAGTGGTTGTCTCAAGTCGAAGGACCACTATGGTACTCAAACCGAGAAGATTCTTATTGACGTTGGTGTACCATCCATTAAGAATCTTCGGTGAGCCGTTCAGTGTTTATCCATTATAAACACCTACACGTCTATACGAGTCTCCCTAGACTCATGGTTCATTGGGATAAAGCATCGGACCAAGTCTCGATATACGACATGTACTGGTCTCAACGGATTTGACTAACCGACCCGTGTTAGCAAATCTTGACCAGGAACTATGTTTGATAATATTCATATAGCAGTGACACTTCCCAATGTCAATTACAAACTAACTTTGTAACTGTGTATTGCATTATATATTATCGGGCCTTTGTCTAATATATACATATCACTAAACCACATTTAGTTTCAATCTAATCGTGATCAGATCGAATACGTATATAAGAACAAGAGGTGCAACCATAAATAACTAATATTATGGAATAAGGGGATGTTCGTATTCATGAATCAGTCATAAATACGGTCCGGATTGGCGCTCTGAGCACCAACCCAACAGGCTGATGGTAGTTAATTTGAGTCGATAGAACTTATATGATAAGAGACAAATTCAAGTGAAAAATGGAAATCATGAACGTGCCAAAGTTGTGAGGACTACATCGGTAACTGGAGTTTTTCACTGACAAGTGAAGCCTTGATACGCCTCATGTGAGCGTGCCAAAGTTGTTATAACGACAAACGGTCAGGACCAAAATTAGGAGTCACAATGAGTGTGATTGACAATGAGTTGTCTACTTGTGAATATACGTAGGCGAGAACGTGCCAAAACTATGTGTTGAAATATATTCATGGGGTTAACTTCCCATTATGGAATTTGATTGATTATTGAATTCTGGTTTTTTGTTGGGGAATACGGTATTACGTAAAGTAGTGGGAGGCACTGTTGGGTTAAGAATCCATAACTAAGG
This sequence comes from Zanthoxylum bungeanum, assembly GCA_019454045.1. Classification (NCBI taxonomy): domain Eukaryota; kingdom Viridiplantae; phylum Streptophyta; class Magnoliopsida; order Sapindales; family Rutaceae; genus Zanthoxylum; species Zanthoxylum bungeanum. Next base: position 3,812 of record SKCR01040685.1, read on the forward strand.
CAGTGTGTAATATTATGAAAATTGTCGCTTATGTTTTCCTTATTCTATTATGTAGATAGAATTAAACTTGTAATCCATTGCATGCATATTTATATATGTTTTCTGACTTCACTTACGGTTACAATTTTCTAGAATAGGTTCTAGATTAAGATTAGGCTTCGATATTGTTATATTAGTCTAAACCATCAGGAACTGATTTTCCGATCTTCTTGAAAAATCAAGATGGGTAATGACTTAGTTACTAAGTGACGATAGGTAATCTAAATAGATATCTGTTTTTAGATATAATTCTTAGAGAGAATAGTTTCTTATGCGGTAAAGATTGACATGAATTGGTTCATGTCTCGAGATTCTTCACTAGCATTAAGAAAACCCCATTAGGTATTTGTTTATCAGATAATGATGTTTCTTGACTTTAGTAACCTTTAGAGGTCACGTGTCCGACTCTATTTGCTAATAAATTATTTACAATTGTTGTGTATAACTGAAGGCAAATTATAAAGCTAAAGAAATGAGATGTGTATAGTTGTATGTAGAGAATATTGATTCTCACAATACTACAACTATAGGTATTGGATACCAGATCTCTCGTCTAGTTATTTGAAATATTATTTAATGATTGTTTTGATATTTGATATCAGAACTTGCGGCTATTGGATAGTTTTTTGTTCTATAAATAGTTGTTACATATTTTAATACGCCTAGTAGTGTCATTGACAAAGAGATAAATATTAAGAAAAATATTCGGTTAAGTAAATAAACTAGAATAATACTTTATGAGATTTTATCACTTGAGCAATAGATGCTTATTCCGTACGGTAAATGATGGTCTGATACGAGATCACACCACATATCCTATCCATTTAATGAATATTGTATTCGGGAATGTGATTAAATCTCATTTAATTAATGATTGTCATTGGACCATAAGATTTATTAAACTGATACATTATTTATGTGGTTTAATGAATTGTAAATTGTTTAAGGTAGTTTTCCTTACTTCGTAACTTAGTTTATGAGTTGTCATGACTTAGTTACATATTTCTGATGAAACGCGAGTAGAATATTTTGACTGGTTCAAAGATATTCGATCTGAAGTTTTGAAAACTGTATCTTTAAAATTCATTGTGAGTCTTTGAATTATTCAAAGATATTTGATACAATCAAAACATATGAATTTATGACAATTAGTTCTAAGATTATTCAAAGAATATGATTCTTTCTCAATATTATTCTTCTACGATTCCATCGTGATGGAATTGGTTAGTGAGAGGAATATAATCTTATATGATTTGATTCGTTTGTTATTGAATGTTATCGAATTAATTTTCAATACTCTTGGGGATATGCTCCAGTAACACTAATTCATAATTTCAATTAAGGTTCCATTAGTTTCTACAATTATATATATGATATGTATAAGTAGAAAATTCGAATCTTGAAAAGTTTGAGATTTGAATCTTTCTTTTGTATAATGGTTATATAATTGAAAGTACTTACGCCTTGGAGGTACAAGTAAAAGTTTATCATTTATTCTATTTAATAGAATATTGTATTTTATTTGATAAAATATCTTTTCAATGATCCTGAGTAATAAAATTATTTTTTTACTTGTTGTGTAACATCAGATGTTGACGATTGTAGAAAAGACTTGACTTATTGAAGTCAATTGTGAGAGTGATAAACTATAAATGGAACTACATAATTAATAAGATGAAAAGACCATTAGACATCTTCCATATAAGTCCAATAGGATTTCAGAATCATTTGCGAAGTATTTGATACTTAATGATTCTGCTATTTTCTTATCGAAGAAAATTATCCTATAACTTATAGCATGAGCGATATTTGATATCGATTCCGGAAGTTAGCATTAAATCATAGATCTAAGATTGTTCATAGCTTACTATGATCAAGTTTAAACTTGATTAAGCTTTCGTTATGAATCGTTCATAAAATGTGCAAATGGTTTGCGCAGCAAAAACAAAGTGAGCTTATTATAAGTTTGACCTTAATAGTATGACAGCGAGAATGGTTATACTCATAAATCTATTGTAAATTCTGAGGAAACTTATCTCTAGTCCCACTGATTGAGCAATTAAAGATTTGTTGGTTAATGTCAATATTAAACAGTATATTCTGGTGAAAGAATGCGAAATGGCGTTTTGAATGGTTTATTCGGATAAGAGATCTGTTGTGATTTCTTTTTTTGAAGAGTTCATTCTGGAATGGTCCTGAAGTTTGTATTCTGCTAAGAGATCATAGTTTGGTATACTAGCTTACATAGCCTATTGTAGACTCAGATGAGCCTTCTGGAAATCTGTATTCTCTAATTTTGATATCAGTTAGATTGTCTGATTTTATCAAAGCATAGAGAATACATATGTGATAGTAAGGTTAGTGGGAGCGTACAAATTTCTTTCTAGTGTTATATATCCTAACGAAATTATCATTATTAAGGTAATAATGAGATGTTTATGAGGTAAAAGATTTACCTAAGTCTTCTTTTCTCCGTGAAAGCAGTGGAAGTAGTCTCTGTTATATTTTATATAAATTTTATATATGATATAAAACTAAAAGACTTATGAGATACTCTCATTAGTCGTGCATTATATATGATATAATAAAGGACACAACAAGATTATATGTGTGACAGTTAGTATAATTGTTTGACAGTTGGAGTGTCTCTAATATATAATATTCATCTTTCGTAAATGATGATTCATTAATTGAAAGAGAAATTAATTAAAATGTATAGTCAATCTTATGCATCATAGGATGATGACATAATGAATACTATATTATGTGTGATTAAAGATATCAATTTAATCGTAATTGTTACGAGCTATTTTGATACCTTGTAAACCATAGGATGAGTCTTAAAACATGTTCTTTGTTATCTTTGAGATATTAAGAACAAATTTCTTTTTCATGGAGAATATAGTCCGCAGCCATTAGAGTCAGATTAGTTTTAGTTTTATTATGACGTTAGACAACCTATGTCTTAAAGAATCAGAAAAGATGCAGTGGGAGTGTCACAGATGATTATACTGTGAGTGGAATTAGTTGTAACTTATGGAGTATTGACTTATGAAGTTGCATAGTGATATTAAAGATTAGAAGTTTTGATATTAGTGTTATGCTTGCGGTTATCTGCATAGTATTTTGGATTTGATCATTAAATACTTTGACAACTCAGTAGCTGTAGCACAATATTTATGTCGCATCTGAGTCATATTGATGTAAAACTTAGTTTCTACAAAATATGAATGATGCTAGCTAAGGGAAACGTTTGAGTTTGTTTTACAATCTCAAAATATTATAGCGGACTTACTCGTTGTTTCCTACCTATTGAGTGCTAGGTGAGCTCTTGAGGACCATGAGTATGTGATACATATTTAAATGTGTATATGACACCGTGGATTGGCACTAGAGCAAGTAGAAGAAATTGTTAGGGTTGGTGCTCAGAGCGCCAATCCAGGTCATATTTATGTCTGATTCATGAATACGAATAATTTCTTTTTCCATAATATTATATATTAATGGTTCCACCTCTTATTTTTATATATGCATTTGATCTGACTACGATTAGATTGAAATTAAATCTGATTTAGTGATTTGTATATATTAGACAAAGACCCCAGGATTTACAACATAGTGCGCAGTTACAAAGTAGTTTGTAATTGACATTGGGAAGCGTCATTATAAGTTGTATATTCTCAAATAAAGTTCATGGTCAAGATTTACCGACACGGGTCGGTTAGTAATATCCGCTGTGACAAGAACATGTCGTATATCGAGACTTGGTCCGATGGTTTATCCCAATGAACCATGAGTCTTGTGAGACTCGTATAGACGTGTATGTGTTTATTTGATAAACACTGAAGAACTCACCGAAGATTTCCTAATAGATGGTACACCAATGTCAATAGGAATCTTCTCGAGTCAAGTAATAAAGTGGTCCTTTGACTTGCGATATCACTGTGGATATATGAGACATCCTCCATACTTTGATGACAGTCACATCACCGATCTATTTAGATCAGACCTCCGCCTGCTCTTTGGGTGTGGACTGATGCTCATGATATCCTGTGATTATCAGAAAGAATCTGTCAATCCTGTGTACATGGCATATGTATCTTGTACGTGTTTGCGATCTAGTAAATTCATGATCCTGGTATACTTCAGAAGCGAGTTCTGAGTGTTATTTAGAGATCGTAAATTTGAAAGTCAAATATATTATACCGTAGGGATTTGACGTTCATATTTATATCCCCGGTATAATATTGATAGCCTGTGGCTGAGAGATTATACGTATGCAATGACCTCGACTTGCATAGTTTAGCGAGATTATCTGTGGTCATCATAATTTATTAGTGGGTGAATTATGGACACGAAATTTGATTTTGTGTCGGATAAATATAAACTTATAGAGTCTCACAATATGAAGTGTACTCGTTGAGCACTTGGGCAACGCGTTATGAATAATACATATTATTCATAATACTTCAATGGATTAAATGAGTTAATTCAAATCGTTTAACGGTTAAATGAAAAATACATGCATAAGGGGTATTTCAGTTATTTCCTAATGAATGTGTATTTGTATTTAATATATGATTTTATTAAATACACATTAATTAATTATAAAATAAGATATTTGACATATATCACAAATATATGTATTTTGATTATTTAAAGTAAATATGACACATATTTTTATATATTTATATTTAAGTAATTATTTAATTATTTAATTGTTAATTAGGAGATTTTGAGGTAATCTTCAATACTCTTAAGCTTATAAAGTTTATTTCTTGTTCTTGAGTATCTAGAATATTTCTAGGGTTTCTTACTTTCTTAAATTTTGGGGCTTTGTGATTTGAAGGATGAATTTGGAGGCTTGATGTATGTGTGAAGTAAGATTGACTAATATTAATTTAATATTAGTTCAATTTTGTCATTTGATGACTTGTTGTCATTCTAGAGTGTTATGACCACTCTATAACTCCTAGAATTGTTCTTGAGTTCTTTGTTGATGGTGGCTTTGTTTGGTGTAAATATTAATATGATTAATGTTGAGAAAATTGGATTTAAAGCATGAAAAATGATAATTTTTGTTCCCTGGTCAGACCTGGAAAAACCAGATTTTTTTTTATGAAACATATATTATTTAAATGTATTGGATGTGTATTGGGCATTTAAATAATTGCCGGAAATTATTTCGGATTGAAAATATGTGAAAACTACGAAAAACGGTATTACCGGGTGAGTTTCGGGCTTACCGGGTGACGGCTGTCCAAACACTGAATTGGTCACTGTTCGGGCAGCCCATGAACTGCCTAAGTACTATTGGGGCTGACCTGGGCAGCCCCCATGTGTATTGGTTGGTCGGTTCGGCCAAAAACGTGTTTTATGATATTTTACGGAAAAACGTTTTCGTAAAAATTTCGTGATGTTTTCTAAATTATTTATGTCATTATATGTTATTGGATATAATATATTTAGGTGAAATATAAATGAATTATTTATATGGGATATTGAATAATTTATTTGGTAAGTTTAAAAATTTTAAAGTTACGATTTTGCCCAAACCACGCCCTTCCGTTGAGCCTTAAGAAAACCCCAATATTATATCCCTAAATGTTGGAAGTTCAATTATCATTTTCCACAGAATCAAATAAATGATTTATTGTGCGTTTACATACTCGTAATTAGAATAAGTTGGTATCAGAATTAAATGAAATCAGAATGAGCTGGAATGAGAATGTGAAACAACTCGATCAGTCACAACATGTCCAGTACAGTAATTCATCATGCATGCCATGTTATTATTCATATAATCATGTATAAATAGGATTTATATATTAGGAATCCCTACAGGAGACTTGAGATAAATTTTCGACTTCAACACTTCTTTTATCTTAACAGTCTCTAGCAAATTTTAGTATTTTGACCGTCACTTTTTTATGCGATGTCTAATTTCAATGATCTTGGTGGCGTTGAAAATCTTAGACCGAGACCTACAACTTTCATGTTGACTATTTTCCCAAATTGTGACAAAATTAGAACGAAAATACCTTTCTTTCTCGCATGAACTGTAACAACATTGGTGATTTGGATTTTAGCAAGTGGCACCATCTTAACCAATCTTTAACCCATAAAAATCAGCCCCTCTATTATAAATACTCAACACTATACACACTCTCTTTCCTAAAATAAAAAAGAACATATTTGGCTCTAAGGAAAAATGATTTCTAGCCCATACTTGCTTCATCTTACATGCCATTTTTGAATAATAAGATGATGATTCCAACTCCATTTCCATGTTTAGTAAGTTTATATCTCTATTTTCCTTCAATTTTGAGTTTATGGCAAGCATTTCTTTTTCCTCAAATCCTAATCGAGAACCCTAGAATTCCATTAATGCATTTTAAGTCTTGATTAAATTGCTAACATGCATGTCCATGTATTTCATGATGATTTGAGCATAGATTAAGCCTTATTGTTGATGATTTCCTAATTATTCCCAAAATATGGGGGCTTGGCCGAAATTACATAGTAATGTTAGGGGTTGATTAGTTGTTTTTAAAGAGGATTGATGATGGTTCATGTATTTGGGGCTATTTAGGCATGAGTTTGTATGGAATGGTGTTGAGAATTTCAAATTTTCAAAATACCTATTATGGTCGAATCTTTGCTTGATGTTAGGGGATTGATTTCATTTTTTTAACCATGAATAGTGTTGGTTCATGCACTAGAAGGTGTTATGATATGTGTTGTTTGTGGTTTGAGTTGAAAACTTTCAAGGTTGTGGAATTGGTAGTGTGACTGAATGCATGAAGTTGTGTTGGGAGGTGAAACTTTTTATATGTTGTGATAGATTATACTTGTAATGTTAAATCTTAATGTTGAGTTTGTATAAGTGTATATATGGCAAGATTATAAGTGTGAAAAGTGAGCTTAAATTTAATATTGGAAGTACATTAAGATATGTAGTCATGTTTTGGTCAAATAATGCTTAGTGTTGGGTTGTGTTGCATGATGATAATTATGAAGTAAAGTGTCATGTGATATTGATATGTATAGGTGTGTGTGTTTTAGTTTTACCCAAGTAAGGATCCTGGTTTTACAGGTTGAGAGGATCTTGGTTAGTTTTGGCCAAGTAAAGTGTCATGTGCTATTGATATATATATGTGTGTGTCTGTTTTAGTTTTGGCCAAAAATAGATAACATAATGAAATCTAAAAATCAATAACTAAAAGCTTAGAAATAAATTAAAATAAAAATTTAAGCTAAATTAAAAACAAATGGAATAAAGTTGCCACTCTCGTATTAACCAAGCTGACTTGTTCCTTTAGATTGTAAACTGTCTCCTCGGTAGCGGCGCCAAAATTTGATTACGTTCAAAAGATACATGAGGATATCGTAGTATAAATTAAGGTGTCAATCCTACAAAGAGTTGGTTAAGAAAAAAACTAATTCACTTAGTAAACACGGTAAAAGAAACTAATAGAAAGTAAAATATCGAATTGAGGTTGTAAAGCGAATGTATGAAAAGAAATATAGCAAAGTTTTGGAATATTCTTATTCTTTAATTCTTATTATTACTCAATTGAATGTTTCATATCCTAAACAAACAATTATAAGATATATCAATTCTACTCATACAAAATTATAAGGTAATTAATATTCTCATATTTTTTGTTAAACATTTATACATGATATTGTTACCTATCTAAAGACAACAATATACCTGAAGGAAATATCACTGCAAAAGATCAACTCACAAAATAGCATATCAGTCACAATTATATCCCCAAAACACTCTTAGAACAATCATGACAAATCCTATATGGGAATTGATCACACATAATCTTTGGATAATAAATCAAAAAAGATGAAGAAGATAAAGAAAAGTAATTTTATTAAACATTGAAGTTCAGTTATAAATCAAAAGATAAGATATGAATTACACATAAAAAGTTCATCCCTAACCTTTTCCTTGAAGTTTAGTTCTCTGTGGAAGAAAAAAACATTATATTTTCTCTAGGTTTAATCCAAGTCTCTCCCTTTTAAAATGAGGGTTAAATCCTCATTTTTATGAAAAATAATGTTATAACCTAATTCTAATATATAGGCTTTATAAAACTGAAACATGAATGGAAAACACTTAAAAACACAAATATGCGCTCAAATCCCATAATTCGCATTTGAACCCTCTGTTGCACACCCTGTTAGGGCAGTTGTGGAACCCCTAGGGTCGGATCGGTACCCCGGGCAGCAGAAATGGGTTTAACCCAGGGATATCAAGTATGAGTGTAATTGTAAATTATTTAATGAAATACTATATTCCATTACGAGTGTATAGGAAAAAACCGGGACTGAATCGGAGTCCGAAAGCTCCAGAACGAGAAAAAATAAAAATCCTGCACGTGTACGCTACAGTGCGTGCGCGCACTGTGCGCTACAGTGCGCGCGCACACTATAGCATTGATCACTATTTTTTTTTTCATTAGTTTCAAAAGCTCAGCTCTCAGGAAAATTTCCAGAGAGCTGATGCTATTAGGGTCTATTACCCTAATAGCTTTTGGTCTTCCCTAAACACTTTAAAAATACACAAAATTAAATTTTAATTTCAAAACCAACATTAACACATGTTATAGAATAAAAATCAAGTTTTTCAAAATATCAAATATTTTTCCAAAAACATAAATTTATTCTAAATACGCATTTGCGTAAATTTTGAATCCAATACACAAACCAAATTAGAATCCCAATACGAAATGTCTCGTAAACAATTCTAGGTCACCCAAAAGTGGTCAAGTGATTCTATAATGGTAGCCATAACTCTAAGCTTTAATTTAGAGTTCTGAACTCTTATTAATTGTTCTATGTCCAACATGGACATCTTTGAACTAATTACAAGCATGTTGTATTTATACCTATTAAGTATCCTAACACAATTGATTAGCCTTATTCAACATTTAACTATGTGATCATGCATCTAATACACAAATGAACATAGATTTGGAGAAGATCAAACATTACCTAGTAATCTTGATGCAAGATCCAATCTATTTTTCCTTTGTTGAAATTGTTGGAGAACCTCCAAGGTGTCCAAGCTTGACTCCAAGATCCAATCTTGTTTCTAATGCATCCAAGCTTCACTTCAAGATCCAATCTTGATTTCTCCAAGATGAAATATTGTAGAGACCTCACAAGGTTCTCTAAACACTTCTCTAACTTAGACTAATCTCTCAAGAATTTGCTTATGCTTGTTATTTTTTCTTGTAATTAAAATCTTCCTAAAGCTTGCTATTTATAGCAAAACTTAGGTAAATTTTAATTAATAAAAGTTTTAATCAACGTTTAAGTGGGCTTAATCTAATTTGTCCAAATATGTATAATTAGGTGTGACTAATCTCCATTGTCTCCCACTTTAATTTAATCCAATTAAATCAAGCCAATGATTAGGAAATGAATTAGTTAAATGTTTGCCACCTTGATTTAATCCAATTAAATCAAGTCAAAACCACCTATTATTACATACTTATAATTACCATAATATCCACAAATGGTAGAGATAATTATGATTATACAATTAAGCCCTTGTGTAATTATTGAATTAATCCAATTAGGTCAAAGTAAATAATCAATGTTATCTAATAACACTTGATTATCTTAGTTGATAATTATAATATCGAATATTATCTTTTACCAAAAATAATCGGCTACCCAAGTGCTCAACGAGTACTGATGATCGGAAAATATATCAATATTTATCGCCCATTTTACTTAATATTTTGTTTAGTTTCTCGGGTTTGATGAACGATTTGATGTGTTTTAGTTTATTTTGCAGATAAAATAATATTGGGACTCAATGGAATCATTTAGGATGAAATGTGGGTCAAATGAGGGTAAAAATTGGACTTGACAAATTAATTTTGGAGATTAGAAACTTGAAAGGGCGTTCTAACGAAGTACAGTTTCAGAATTTCCAATTTTGCGCAATTGTCGTATTTTGGGCATAACTTTTTACTCCGATATCGGATTGAGCTGATTCAAGTTCCATATAAATGAAGACTCAAAGATATACAACTTTGAAGAACAAAATAATTTCGAATTCTGAAGATGTCATGATCGAAATTGATGAAACATCCAAAAGTGTGTTATGCGTAATTATTAAAGTCATTTTCAAAGCAAAAAATAAATAAATAAATAAATAATAAAAATTGTCAAACTTCCATCAAACATGATAGCAATTAGTGGAGGATTTGGTGGAGTAATTAGTGGAGCAATTAATAATGGATTTGGTGGAGCAATTAGTAGAGCAATTAATAATGGATTTGGTGGAGCATTTAATAATAGATTTGGTGAAGGCAAAATTTTGCCTATAAATACCAACCCATTTCATTTGTAAATTCATACATTCTTCTATGTAATTCCTTAAGAATACTAAGAAGATTTTATCTTGCTTGTTTATTTACAGCTTTCAATAATTAATTTCCACTTTTGCACTTTCTTTTCTTTACTTTTCAGTCTTTACTTTCTGCAATTTACTTTTACGCACATTATTTTCTTTTCTTTACTTTTCAGCAATTCACTTTTCAGTAATGAGGAGGTAACTCCTCATTGCTGGGGTAAAAGGTAAAACTTTTACTACTAATATTTAGATTAATCTCCCTTAATTATAATATATAAACTAGTTAAAATCTGACTTAACGAGAATACCGCCATATTGGTCGGTTGGTAATTATTTAAATTGGTTTTAACATGACTAAACTGGATACCGCCTGATTGGTCGGTTGGTAATTAATTATTAATTTCACTTAATCTGGATACCGCCCATATGGCTGGTTGGTAATTATCATGCAAAGTTAATATATTATATTAATGGAGATATCTAAAATAGAAGTAATAAAAGTGGATCATTTTACCTCAACATTTTCTTTTATTGTACTTTTACTTTATTTACCTTCCGGCATTTACTTTTCAGCATTTACTTTCCAGCTTTTATTTTTCAGCATTTAATTTTCAGTATTTACTTTTCAGCATTTACTTTCCGTCATTTACTTTTCAGTATTTAATTTCCAGCAATTTACTTTATGTCTTTTATTTTATTTAAGCTTTTACTACCCGTAAATATATGTCGTAACTAAGTCAGTTAGCTGGGGTTGTGATGAATTCCAATATCACAGGTTTTTAAGGTGTTAAATTATGATTTGGGTAATATAAAATTTTATTTATTGAGCTTTAGTCTTAATGCATCTTTTTTACTGGCCATTAATAAGATTGATTCGGTAAACTTAAAATGAACTTGGAAAAAAGATTTTAGGTTTAAGACCTTAGACTTAATAGCCCACGATCTTCCTTGAGGATAAATAACCCTTTAATAGATTTCCTTACAGGATATAAATATACATGTCGGGCGGGGGTAGCCATAATTGGAACTTAATCTTAATGAATTCAAATAACTTAATTGATATAGGAATATGATTAATCGGGTTACACTGAGTATTTATATCTGACCATCGGAAGAGGCTTATACATAATTTCGTGTTCCAGGTTAATTTTTTTTTTTAATAAATCGATATATTACACAACCGTAAGATAACCTTCATCTTTAAAAATGATATTGGAAAGATTCACAACCCTGGATATTTTTATAAAATTGAATTTTCCTAAATCTACTTTCAAGCAATTTCATTTACTTATTTTAAGTTTAAAGTCACCATCCAATCAAATAACCAATCCATTAGATACTCGTAAAAATTTGACTTCATAAATTAATAACAAAAGGTTTTAAGTCCTCGTGGGATCGATGCTTTTATACTACTACTTGAACGATACGTGCGCTTACGTTATACGTATGTGATTACGCCAGTCAAGTACACTTCATATTGGGATTCTCTAAGTTCAGACACGTTCGTCATATAAGTCTAGCAAATATGTACACAATTCGGCCACCTCCGAATTCGCAAAGAACACAAACAATCTTTCTGAACTATACAAGTCGAGGTCATCACATATGTTTAACAATCCCTCCGTCGTAGGCTATCCGAGTTGTGCTTAGGAAACATAGAATACACCGTCAAGTTTCCAAGGCGCACATCTCATATCGACATGTCCACGATTCTTTACAACTGATGCGATCCACCATAGGTGATCGGCTTTGGCCAAAGTCTTTAAGAATCGTGACTTTACTTACACGGATACTTAAACCTCTTATGGTACACATACGGGCCGACATATCATATCTTGCTTCGCACTTGATTACTGAGTGCATCGGTCCACACCCAACAAACATCTAGAGGCCAAACCATGAAAGGTTTCTGACATATATGGCATCAAAGTGTGGAGGATCTCACACAAAATCAATGTTATCCTATAGTCAAAGGATTATTTATGCTACTCGACTCGAGGAGATTCATATTGACGGTGGTGTGTACTTCCAACTATTAGGAATCACATGTGAGTCATTCAGTAATCTCTTCAATGAATGTCCACATGTCTATATGAGTTCCCAAAACTCATGGTACATCACATTAAACCATTGGAACTCCAATTCCAATATACAACATGTGATAGTCTTCTAGGTTATAGGAATTCGACCGTATTCCAAAACCAACGACTATGAATATTTACTTTAAGAATAGTTTACACCTAGTGTCAAGACTATTCTAAGGTCGATGTCATTATTAGCATATCTATACATCAATTTAATATGCATAATGACAATACCATTATAAGGTATGAATTGAAAAATGTAGTTATTTTATTAATAAATAATAAAATGTACAAATCGGATTGACACTCCAAGCACCAACTCCATCAAACTCCCATTTGCTTAGTGCCAATCTGGATGGTATCGTAGTCCCATCTCCTCCATAGGTTTATCGAATAACTTAGGAGGTAAGGCCTTTGTAAGCGGGTCTGTTATGTTGTCTTGTCCTTGAAACTTCAAGACCACTATGTCTTTTCGTTCAATTATCTCTCTAATTACGCGGTATTTCCTTTCCACGTGTTTAGACTTGGAATGTGCCCTCGGTTCCTTAGCATGCGCAATGGCTCCGTTATCACCACAGTACAATGGGATCGAATCCATAATACTAGGCACAACGCCAAGTTCTGTGATAATATTTCTAATCCAAACAGTTTCTTTAGCATCTTCTGAAGCCGCTATAAATTCTGCCTCACTGGTGGAATCAGCTGTTGAGCTTTTCTTTGAACAACGCCAACTAATCACACCACCATTAAGGGTAAATATATATCATGATGTAGATTTTCTATCATCTGGATCTCCCTGGAAGTTGGAGTCTGTATAACCATTAACTTGTAGCTCATTTTCTCCATATATCATAAACTTATCATTGGTGCCTTTAAGATATTTTAGGATATGTTTCACGGCTGTCCAATGATCATTACCTGGATCAGATTGATATCGATTGGTCACACTGATGCTGAAATTGATTTCATGTCTAGTACATAGCATAACATCTATTATGCTTCCAATACAAGAAACATATGGCAAGTTAGACATCCTAACTCTCTCTTCCTTAGTTTGAGGTGTCATTTTCTTCAAAAGACGTATGTCGTATCAGAAAGGTACATTTGCTGCCTTACAGTTGGTAAAACTGTACTTTTCTAACATCTTGTCTATGTACATCGATTGTGACAACCCTATAAGCTTCCTAACTCTATCTCGGTAGAGCCTTCTACCTAGTATATAGGAAGCTTCACCCATATCTTTCATGGAGAAGTTCTTGCAAAGGTAGGATTTCATACTTTGCATCATCCCTATATCATTTCCTATGATAAGGATGTCATCTACATACAAGATTAAGAAAACTATCATGTTCCCACTAACTTTCTTATAAACACATGGTTCTTCCTCGTTTTTAATGAATCCAGATAATCTTATTATCTAATCAAAACGATGATTCCAGCTTCGGGATGCCTGTTTAAGTCCATAAATAGACTTTTGAAGCTTACAAACCAAGTTTGAAGTCTCACTGGATACGAAACCCTCTGGTTGTTCCATAAAGATATCCTCCTCAAGGAAACCATTTAGGAAAACGGTTTTCACGTCCATCTGCCATATCTCATAGTCGTGATATGCAACAATGGCTAAAAGAATCCTAATGGATTTTAGCATGGCTACTGGTGAAAAAGTTTCCTCATAGTCAATCCCAGGACGTTGAGTGTAACCTTTCACTACCAGTCGGGCCTTAAAGGTTTCCACCTTTCCATCGGGCCCTCGCTTATTTTTGTAAACCCATTTACAACCAATAGGTTTAACTCCTTCAGGAAGTTCAACTAAGTCCCACACTTGATTGGCATGCATTGAATCCATTTCGGATTTCATGACTTCTTGTCATTTTCCCGAATCGATATCCAGTATCGCTTCTTTATACGTAGTCGGATCTGTTTCCTCCAAGAGGATAACATCAATGCTCACATCAGATGTTAAAAACAGTCTCTCAATAGGCCTTGATATTCTATTCGACTTATGTAGAATCTGTATTGTAGATCATTCAACAAGTTGGATCTCTTGTTCCATCTCAAGTTCCTTACTTTTGGGATCAAATTCATCAAGTTTAATCTATCTATAATTCGCACTTTCTCTCAAAAATTACTTTTCAAGAAAATTTATAAGACGAATAATAAATACATTTCGTTGCTCAGAATCGTAGAATTGATATCCCATGGAATTATCGAACCTACATTTATACCCTCTGGGTGCTAGTTTATCCCGCTGCGCAATTATGATGTATGCAAGACAACCTCAAATCTGTAAATGCTTAAGGCTTGGATTTCTACTGAACCATATATGATAGGGGGTCATAGAAACAGCTTTCGATGGAACCCTATTAAGAGGAAGATCTGTATAGCTCATCATCATTCGCACCATATCCAATAAAGTGTGATTTCTACGTTCAGACACTTCATTGTGTTGAGGTGTTCCTGGTGGGCTATATTGGGCGAGAATTCCATTCTCTCTTAAATAATTTCTGAATCATTCACTCATGTATTCATCGCCTCGATCTGATCTAAGGCATTTGATGAATTTACTGGTTTGTTTTTCTACTTCGTTTCGGAATATTTTGAACTTGTCAAATGTTTCCGACTTATGTTTCATCAGATAAACATATCCATATCTAGACTTGTCATCTGTGAAAGTCACAAAGTATGTTGAACCATCATGAGCGACATGATTTAATGAACCACACAAATCCCTGTGTATTAGCTCCAGTAAATCTCCAGCACAATGTCCAACACCTTGAAATGGGGCCTTTGTCATCTTTCCTTGGATACATGACTCACAAATCGGATAAGGATCTAAGGTAAGATTTTCAATCAAACCATCATTTACCAATTTGGATAGACGTCTAACACTTATGTGGCCCAATTTCATATGCCATAATTGAGTATTATTTAATTTAGACTTCCTCTTGTTTTTTTCTCTATATTAAAGACATATTTATATGTTTCCAAAACATAGTGACCGTTTGATAAAGAACATTCACATCTCAATAAAAAAAAATTTATCATACAAACATAAAATTTCATCCTTAATGTTTATTTTATATCTCTCTTTATCTAATATTGGCAGTGATATTATTTATCTGATAAGTGAGGGAACATAATAACAGTCATGCAAATCTAATTTACATCCATTTTGGAGATCTAAAACAACTGTTCCTATGGCCTTGACATCCAATGTCTCGCCATTGCCAACTCTAAGATGGATCTCCCATTTATTTAGCCTTCTTCTAACCCTCATTTCCTGCAGGGAATTGTAAATATGAGTAGGACTGCCAGTGTCTAACACCCATCCACTAATTTCATCTAAGGCAAATGAGATGTCAATAATTAGAAAAATACAAACCGTACCTGAGGGTCCTGCTTTTCCTTTTAGCTCTGGACAGTCATTCTTCCAGTGTCCCAACTTCTTGCATTGTAGACATTGATCACGGGCTACTTTCGATTTTGCGCTTCTTGGAGTTCTTCTTTGCAATATTATTTTCCCCATCTTTATTTTCTTTGATTTCCCAGAAGTCTTTGAAGAGCCAGCTCCACCATGGAGATATAATGTGGGGTTGCCTTTCTTCAAATCTTGCTCCGCCGTGCATAGCATGTTATGAAGTTCTTCATATGTGGCTTGCATTGAATGCATATGGAAATTTAATACAAAGCCGGCATAAGAACCAGACAAAGAAGACAGAATCAAATTACGGCCCAGCCATTCATCAAGCACAATGCCTTGTCGTTCCAGATATCGAATCTGGTCGATCATGTTCAAAACATGAGTGCTGACAGCTCCTCCCTCCTTGGGTTCAGCACGAAACAATTCCTTAGACCTTCGATAAAGTTCCATCTCTTGATTTGCCTCGAACAACTCCTTGAGTGTTCGCATGATACTCCAAGCATCCGGTACTTCAATATACTGTCTCAGCAAATCTAGAACCATCAAACCCAAGACGTAGGATTTCACATTCAGGTTATCATCCTTCCATCTATCAAAAGTTTATCGCTCTTCTGGAGTGGAGTCAAGATCGATATCAACATGTAGTGGATTGATAATGACATAAGTCAACTTTTCAAACTCCAAGACAATGTGTATGTTCATTTCCCATTATAAATAGTTCTCGACTCCTTTTAGCTTATAGGAATCCAAAAGTTTCATCAATGGATTAGCGGCAGCCATCTAGAAGAGAACATTTTTTAGTAGTAGCAGAACAATTTTCATTTCAAAAGTGATAACACTAATTGATTATGGAATTTTAAATCTATATCCAATATGTCTTATGCATAATTAAATTAAAATTACTATGGCATAAATTCAAAACATGTGTTGTGTGGTTCAGCCTTTGCTACTGATACCATTATGTTAGGGCAGTTGTGGAACCCCTAGGGTCAGATCGGTATCCCGGGCAGCGGAAATGGGTCTAACCCATGGATATCAAGTATGGGTGTCATTTTAAATTATTTAATAGAATACTATATTTCATTACGAGTGTATAGGAAAAAAATTGGGACTGAATCGGAGTCCGAAAGCTCTAGAACGAGTAAAAACAAAAATCTCGCTACATTACGTGCGCGCACTGTATGCTGCAGTGCGCGCGCACACTGTAGCTCTGATCACTATTTTTTTCATTAGTTTTAAAAGCTCAGCTCTCTGGAAAATTTCCAGAGAGCTGATGCTATTATGGTCTACTACCCTAATAGCTTCCGATTTTCCCTAAACACTTCAAATATACCCAAAATTAATTTTTAATTTCAAAACCAATATTAACACATGTTATAGAATAAAATTCAAGTTTTTCAAAATATCAAATATTTTTCCAAAAACATAAATTTATGCTAAATACGCACTTGAGTAAATTTTGAATCCAATACACAAACCAAATTAAAATCCCAATACGAAATGTCTCGTGAACAATTTTGGGTCACCCAAAGGTGGTCAAGTGATTCTAGAATGGTAGCCATAGCTTTAAGCTTTAATCTAGAGTTCCAAACTCTTATTAATTGTTCCATGTCCAACATGAACGTTTTTGACCTAATTACAAGCATGTTGTGTTTATACTTCTAAAGAATCCTAACACAATTGATTAGCCTTATTTAACATTAAGATATGTGATCATGCATCTAATACACAAATGAACATAGCTTCGGAAAAGATCAAACTTTACCTAGTAAGCTTAATGCAAGATCCAATCTACTTTTCCTTTGTTGAAATTGTTGGAGAACCTCCAAGGTGTGCAAACTTGACTCCAAGATCCAATCTTGTTTCCAATGCTTCCAAGCTTCACTTCAAGATCCAATCTTGATTTCTCCTAGATGAAATGTTGTATTAACCTCACAAGCTTCTATAAACACTTCTCTAACTTAGGCTAATCTCTCAAGAAATTTCTTATGCTTGTTATTTTTTCTTGTAATTAAAACATTCCTAAAGCTTGCTATTTATAGTAAAACTTAGGAAATTTTTAATTAATAAAAGTTGTAATCAACTTTTAAGTGGGCTTAATCTAATTTGTCCAAATATGTATAAGACTAATCTCCATTGTCTCCCACTTTAATTTAATCCAATTAAATCAAGCCAAGGTTAGGAAATGGATTAGTTAAATGTTTGCCACCTTGATTTAATCCAATTAAATCAAGCCAAAACCACCTATTATTACATACTTACAATTACCATAATATCCTCAAATGGTAGAGATAATTATGATTTTACAATTAAGCCATTGTGTAATTATTGAATTAATCCAATTAATCCAATTAGGTCAAAGTAAATAATCAATGTTATCCAATAACACTTGATTATCTTAGTTGATAATTATAATATTGAATATTATCTTTTATCAAAAATAATCGGTTACCCAAGTGCTCAACGAGTACACTTCATATTGGGACTCTCTAAGTTCAGACACGTTCATCATATAAGCCTAGCTAATATGTACGCAATTCGGCCACCTCCGAATTCGCAAAGAACACGAACGACCTTTCTGAACTATATAAGCCGAGGTCATCACATATGTTTAACAATCCATCCTTCGTAGGGTATCCGAGTTGTGCTTAGGAAACATAGAATACACCGTCAAGTTTCCAAGGCGCACATCTCATGTCGACATGTCCACGATTCTTTACAACTGATGCAATTCATCCTAGGTGATCGGCTTTGGCCAAAGTCTTTATGAATTGTGACTTCACTTACATGGATACCTAAACCTCTTATGGTACACATACGGGTCGACAGATCCTATCTTGCTTCGCACTTGATTACTGAGTGCATCGGTCCACACCCAACAAACATCTAGAGGCCAGAACATGAAAGGTTTCTGACATACATGGCATCAAAATGTGGATGATCTCACACAAAATCAATGTTATCCTATAGTCAAAGGATTATATATGCTACTTGACTTGAGGAGATTCCTATTGACGGTGGTATGTACTTCCAACTAGTAGGAATCACTTGTGAGTCATTTAGTATTCGCTTCAACGAATACCCACATGTCTATACGAGTTTCCAAAACTCTTGGTACATTGCGTTAAACCATTAGAACTCTAATTCCAATATACGATATGTGCTAGTCTTCTAGGTTATAGGAATTCGACCAAATTCCAAAACCAACGACTATGAATATTTACTTTAAGAATAATTTAAACCTAGTGTCAAGACTATTCTAAGGTCGATGTCATTCTTAGCATTTCTATACATCAATTTAATATTCATAATGACAATACCATTATAAGGTATGAAATGAAAAAATATAGTTATTTTATTAATAAATAATAAAATATACAAATCAGATTGACACTCCAAGCACCAACTCCATCACACCCTTCCCCCGCACACTTAGCTATTACATCAGGACATTCTAACGCTCCAACAAACACTTCTCACATGCCCAGCTAATGCCTTATGGCGTTCGAACTCTCGATGCATGTGTATCTACTCTGCACGTATTGGTTCTGAGAAGCAATTTAAAATACTTGTAACTTTTTCGTCTCGTGGTAAAATCATGACTTCTTTATATGCACGCGATCGCCTTCAAGTCTAATTCCAATACCACTAACTTTATATCAATTGGAGTTCCACAATAGTGCTTGTATGGGCCAAATTTGGGCCAAGGGAAAAACCGTCCTTTTTTTACCTCGAACCCAATACCAAATGAAGCCCAAAATGATACAACCCAGACCATAAAACTTTAAACCGTTTATAAAAGTAAAGCCAACAGCTTAAGGACAAATCCCTTTAATTATTCACCTATTGTATCCCCCTTTCCTAAAAACAAAATATATTATCACATGCGAATATTCTTCATCACCGAAAGATAAAGACTTGAGCACGTTGTGGGCCCATTTCCGGAAATCAAAGAACGTTGTGGGTTCCATATACAGCTTCTGTTACAGCTATAAAGTGACTTCCTTCGATCTATAAAAGGGGAGGTAACTCAGCATACAAGGGTAGTCAAGCTTCACTTCTCTTATACAAGCTTTTGCTCTCTGACACAAGCTCTCAGAGCTTCTCATTCCCTTAAACACCTGTCATCGCCCTTACGGCCACCCAAAGAAGGACAATGTAACAACAAACCTTGCTTTCACATTTACATATTTACTGCTCATTTCATACTACTGACTTGAGCGTTGGAGTGCCCCCGGCACCCACCACACCGCTGGGTAGTCTACTCTCGCCCACTCTACCTTTGTTTTACAGGATCGCTAATGCACCAACTTACAAATTCTCGATTGTGGACCTCGGACGAAAACCAGCGTCCATAATTTGGCGCCCACCGTGGGGCCTTAGTGATTCATAGCAGGCAAAGATCTCTCAGTCTACAATCCTTACAAACATAAATTATTCATGGCTTCAAGAAACAAACAGACACCAGACCCTGTGGTGGCACAATTAGCCACTCTACAAAACAGTTACGATCAATGGAAGATGAAAATTGATCCATGTAAAACTCCAGTACTAATCTATAATAGTATATGGGATATAATTCTTTCTTCAGCCACTCAAAGGCGTGAGGCTACAAGTCAATTCATCTATCTTATCAACCCGTTCTCTTAGGAGCATTCAAGAATATGGCAGATGAAAATCCACCATCAAACGACCATCCATTTAATCACCAAAGAAGCCATCACATTTCTCCAGCCGACCTATCACGACAAGTCACATCTTCCATGTGAAAGGAAATGTTGGAGTAATTCTCTCCATTCTACTTGAAGTCAAACTACCAATAAGGAAAAACCGAATTGAGATAACATCAACACTTTTTCCCTATAAATCATCAACTCCTAAAGACGTGGAAGAATAGCCATATTCGTCATACGACATGGATGAATCCTTATCTTCTTCATACGACAAGATCCCGCGATGAAATAGCCTAGCAAACGTGTCTAACATGAAAATGAGCTGGTTTAACCAAACCAACTTGCCCAAAAGATCATCCCGTACTCAAACACCTTAACATTTCAACATCCGAAATAAGCCCAGAAGCTTCCATGTTGGCCCACCAGCGAAGCTAATCAAAAACCAACCATGCTTCGGGTCCCACATCGATTAGAGCATGAGAAGAAAAAAATTTTCAAGTAACAAAATTCCTCCCTCATCACCAGAGCTAGCTTCCATCACCAAAAAAAAAAGACCTACATCAATTAGAAACAAAAAACAGCAGCCCCTTATCCCAGCCAGTGAGACTACATCACTGAAAAACAGCAAACTAAAAAAAAAGGTCCTCATCAACCATCTGAACCAAACCCGAATCCAGGAACATGACTCAAAATCATCAGAGCCCCCATGTTTGCTTAATTGAATCAGGGAGAGCATTTTGGGAGTGGAGGTAGTTCAACCTACACCTTACTGTCGTATGAATTTCCTCCAAAATATTATCCACTTTGGTTTATCTTTTGTCAAAAACCTTTCTATTCCTCTCAAACCATATGTAATACTCGGCTGCAGCTAGAGATATTCTAGTCATTGCAGTCTACAAGTTAGTTTTCTTCTTCAATTTCACTACTACCCAATTAGGAAGCTTTGCCAGTCTATCGAAGGCCACTGAAAATAGCTTTTTGCCGAAACCACATGCCAGATCATCTTTGTAAAACTACATTCAAAGAAGGGATGATTGTGGGGTTCACTCGACAAAGCCACATGCAAAATGAGAAGTGGCCCACTCGACAAAGCTCCATGCATAGACAAAGTCACATGGGATCCAACTTGATATAAAATGACCGGGTCCCATTTGACACTACAAGATATTCTAATTTCGGAAGACCATCAGATAAGTACAAAGGAAATTATACACCTCTTTATTCCATCCTTCACAAACCATCCCATGTGTATGAACATCATGCACCTGCAAAAGATGCAAGCTCACCACCTCCCACCTTGAGAAACCCACACTACAATAATTCATGCATAAAGAGACAAACCATGCATGGCCTGACCAACATACACGAAAATGGCCCATGCCACCACATGCGCGCCATGCTGCCCATGTGATTCACGCAAGCTAAGAATGAAGCTCATTAAGTGCCAAGCAAGTGGCTGAAGCTCCCATACAGCTCAGCCAATATACGCAAAATGTCGAAAAAAAAAGCAAAGTGCATGAATCCTACAGCTGTTGGATCAACTTGCGCATATTAAAGAGATTGCCAACAACCAAAAGTAAATAAAGCAAAGCCCTAATGGCAAGAAGCATGCGATCAAAGCTTATAAATAAATCCCATTTATGCCAAAGGTAACGAAGCCCATGATCTCAAACAAGCGACATAAGCTTGCTGCCAAACAAACACATGCACAGGCATGTAAATCCCACGTCGAAAAGATGACACAAAACTACTAAGTCTTATTGCTACATGCACGTCACACACTGCCACACTACAAACGGCTCATAGCCTCTCATGCAAATATAGTCCCACATCGTCTGGGAAGCTACTTTCAAGCAAGTCACGAGCAAGGAAACAAAGGCTGCCCACTCGCTACTGCCAGCAAACCACACGCATGCTGCCACCATGCCCAAAGCGCCAGCCGTTATCATGAAAAAGTCCACGCACAACAATTCCAAATAATTCAAAATAATCTATTAGCCCAAGCATGGAATCTCCTACACGCAAACAAGGAAAATGACCCACATATCTTATTTCCACTCGACATCTCCATATGTGTAGTTTGGGGCATGATGTTGATCCCAATCGACACTACACGTCTGTAGTTTGGGCATGATGAAGCTGCTCATTCAACACTATAAGCTCGTAGTTTGGCACTTGACGAGGATCCCAGTCGACACTACAAGTATGAAGCTTGGTACATGTTTAAGATCCAATTCAACTCTACATATAAGGTGATTTTTAAATGGGATCATTCCTTTTGTTCCAAATAATTTTCATAAATACTTATAATATCTTATTATACAGACTCATTCTACTGTTATGTGATAATCCCCATATGACATGTATGAATCCCTTGGTCTCTTGACCCGTAGTATGGAGATGATCCTGACATTCATTAGGTCCATTCGACCTTATACCTTCATTGACTTTTGCCAAGTCTTGTAGAATGAGGAATAAATACCCTTATAGACCTTCATTAGGTCTAGTGGAATGAGAAGTGAAGACCTCATAGATCTTCATCATGTCTGGTGGAGTAAAAACTCTCTTGGAACTTCATCAGATCAGGTAGAGTGAAAATTATTTTGGACCTTCTTCAGGTTCATTCGACTATAGTCTTATGACCTTCATCAGGTCAGGTAGAATGAAGATTCACTTGGACTTACATCAAGTTCATTCGACCATAGCTTTATGGACCTTCATCAGGTCTAATAGAGTGAAGGCTCCAACAGACATTCATTAGGTTCATTCGACCGTGTCTCATGGACATTTGTCAGGTCCATTCGATAATAGTCTCATGGACAGGTAGAGTGAAAATTATTTTGGACATTCATCAGTTTCATTCGACCGTAGTCTCCCGACCTTCATCAGGTCAAGTAGAATGAAGATTCACTTGGACCTTCATCAGATGCATTAGACCGTAGTCTCTTGAACTTCATCAGGTCAGGTAGAGTGAAGAGTATGTGGACCTTCGTCAGGTCGAGTAGTATGAAAATGAAAGACTGTCATAGACCTTCATCAGGTCTAATAGAGTAAAGACCCTCATTGACCCATGTTAAATCCAATAGAATAAAGACCCTCATGAAACTTCATCATGTATGAAGTGTAGACTCCCATATACCTTCATCAGGTATAATAAAGTGTGTAGACTCCCATGTACCTTCATCAGATATAGTGGAGTGTGTAGACTTTCTTGGACCTTCATCGGGTCATGTGGAGTGTAGACTCTGATGTACCATCTTCAAGTATAGTAGAATGAAAAATTTCTTAGACCTACATCAGATCTGGTAGTCTGTAGACTCCATTGTACCTTCATCAATTTGTATGTTCGACTTGAAACATAAGACAAAGAAACATCCTCCATATGGGACATCATTATCAACCTTTTGCCCAGTCGACACAATAGACAAGTAAAAGATCTCTCATTGTTTCAGTCAAACAAAGTATGCTTCTTACATTGAAGAGCCATTGACTAGTCACTCGAAAAATCCTCCAGATGACATGTATCAATGTTCTCCTTTCTATGCTTACCATAATTGTGGTTTTGAAATTTGCAAGCAATGGCATATGACATAGTTGAAGACCTGGACTACTTCTGGTCCAAACGACATTGAAGACTCCTCGTCCTATGGAGTGTACCTTGAACCTTCATCTGGTTCAGTCGACTGGGAACATTCCCCATAACTCATGTAGAGTCGAGTTCAACACATGACCTTCATCTGGTCTAGAAAAATTTGAAGACTCATCTAGTCCTTGACCAATAGTATGGAGATTTTCCTGAACCTTCATCTGATTCAGTCAACCGGGGACATCCCCCAAATACTCACGTCGAGTCAAATGAAGACATTGACTTCCTACAGTCTATACGATAATGTCGTGTGAAATAACTCCTGAACCTTTATCTGGTTCAGTCGACCGGGGACATCCCCAATGAGACTCATGTCGAGTCAATTTGGAGACCTGTATTTTCATAGTCCAGACGACACATGTCGTATGAAATGAACTCCTGAACCTTCATCTGGTTCAGTCGAATTGAGACATCCCCCATAAGACTCATGTCGAGTCAATTTGGAGACCTGGACTTTCGTAGTCCATACGACACATGTCGTATGAAATGAACTCATGAATCTTCATCTGGTTCAGTCGACCGGGGACATCCCTCATGAGATTCATGTCGAGTCAATTTAGAGACCTGGACTTTCATAGTCCAGACGACACATGTCGTATGAAATGAACTCATGAACCTTCATCTGGTTCAGTCGACCGGAGACATCCCTCATGACTCATGTCGAGTCAAGTTGAAGACCTGGACTTTCATAGTCCAGACGACACATGTTGTATGAAATAAACTCTTGAACCTTCATCTGGTTCAGTCGACTGGGGACATCCCCCATGACTCATATCGAGTCAAGTTGAAGACCTGGACTTTCATAGTCCAGACGACACATGTCGTATGGAATGAACTCCTAAACCTTCAACTGGTTCAGTCGACCGGGGACATCCCCAATGAGACTCATGTCGAGTCAAGTTTGAAGACCTGGACTTTCATAGTTCAGACGACACTTGTCGTATGAAATAAACTCCTGAACCTTCATCTGGTTCAGTCGACCGGGGACATCCCTCATGAGACTCATGTCGAGTCAATTTGGAGACCTGGACTTTCATAGTCTAGATGACACATGTCGTATGAAATGAACTCCTGAACCTTCATCTGGTTCAGTCGACCGGGAACATCCCCATGAGACTCATGTCGAGTCAATTCGGAGACCTGGACTTTCATAGTCCAGACGACACATGTCGTATGAAATGAACTCCTGAACTTTTATCTGGTTCAGTCGACCGGAGACATCCCCCATGAGACTTATGTCGAGTCAAGTTGAAGACTTGGACTTTCATAGTCCAGACGACACATGTCGTATGAAATGAACTCATGAACCTTCATCTGGTTCAGTAGACCGGGGATATCCCCTATGACTCATGTCGAGTCAAGTTGAAGACCTAGACTTTCATAGTCCAGACGACACATATCGTATGGAATGAACTCATAAACCTTCAACTGGTTCAGTCGACCGGGGATATACCCCATGAGACTCATGTCGAGTCAAGTTTGAAGACCTGGACTTTCATAGTTCAGACGACACATGTCGTATGAAATAAACTCATGAACCTTCATCTGGTTCTGTCGACCGGGGACATCCCCCATGAGACTCATGTCGAGTCAATTTGGAGACCTGGACTTTCATAGTTCAGACGACACATGTCGTATGAAATGAACTCATGAACCTTCAACTGGTTCAGTTGACCGGGGACATCCCCCATAGACTCATGTCAAGTGAAGTCGAAGACTATGACTTCCTATGTCCAGATGATGCATGTCGTATGAAATATAATCCTGAACCTTCATATGGTTCAGTCGACCAGAAACATCCCTTATAGACTCATGTCGAGTCAAATAGAAGACATGGACTACTTTCGGTCCAGACGACTCAAGTCGTGTGCTCCTAAACCTTCCTCAAGTTAAGTCTACCAGGGAACTCATATGGATTCATGTCGAATCAAGTTCCTGAAGCATGAACTGCATATTTAGAAAACGCCAAAGATTATACGGCTGTTCAAATATGTAAGAGACTTTAGCAACCATGTTGAACCATGTATTGACACAGACGACAGAAGGTAATGCTTACAGCCATGCATTCTTGGCACATGCTCTTACATTTTGTTTCATACGACACATATATAGAAATACTCTCTAAATCAAAAGACTTTTTGACTTAGAGAGTATGGGACAAACTGTATTGGCCAAATTTGGGCCAATGGAAAAACCGTCGTTTTTACTTCGAACCCAATACCAAATGAAGCCCAAAATGATACAACCCAGACCATAAAACTTTAAACCGTTTATAAAAGTAAAGCCAACAGCTTAAGGACAAATCCCTTTAATTATTCACCTATTGTATCCCCCTTTCCTAAACATAAAATATATTATCACATGTGAATATTCTTCATCACCGAAAGATAAAGACTTGAGAACGTTGTGGGCCCATTTCCGGAAATCACAGCACGTTGTGGGTTCCATATACAGCTTATGTTACAGCTATAAAGTGACTTCCTTTGATCTATAAAAGGGGAGGTAACTCAGCATACAAGGGCAGTCAAGTTTCACTTCTCTTATACAAGCTTTTACTCTCAGACATAAGCTCTCAGAACTTCTCATTCCCTTAAACAACTGTCACCGCCCTCACGGCCACCTAAAAAAGGAAAAGGTAACAACAAACATTGCTTTCACATTTATATATTTACTACTCATTTCATATTACTGACTTGAGCGTCGGAGTGCCCCCGGCACCCACCACACCGGTGGGTAGTCTACTCCCGCTCACTCTACCTTTGTTTTGCAAGATCGCTAATGCCCCCAACTTACAAATTATCGATTGTGAACCTCGGACGAAAATCAGCGTCCACAGTGCTCTTATGGAGAACATATCAAAAAGAGTTATGGAAGTGGTTCAAGTGACAATGAAGCTATTGATAAGGTATTAACATATACTATCTTTTTTTACAAGATCATGATGGGGTGGATACCAATTTTGCCGATATAGCTATATTTGGTGAAGGATTGGTTACTAAAATGGAGGTGGATATTGCGAGACAGCTCGATCGAGATCAATGATAGCCATGTGTTGGAATATTTGAGGATTGGGGAACACTCGAATATTCCGAACTTTGAACACTGATAATTATATCTACTTTCACTAATTTGAGGATGATGCAAAGATAATTTCCCTTATTTTTTTTTATTTATTTTATGTCATACAACGTGAACCTAACTTATTTTACACTGCTTTTTAAATAAAGTTCTGATAGTATATAAAATATATTATAATTTAAAATCTATTGAAAAATACACTCATAATAAATCTATCTAACATAATTCGGAACCATAGCAAATCCATTAAAAAAAAAAAAAAATTTCGCACTTTTATTTCCATTTATGTCTAGCCTTCTTAGAAGGGTTTGACAACCGATACTCTCTCTAAGGACTTAAATTGTACTATGTACTGTATCATTAGATGAATGAATGTGCTTGTATTAATTGTCCCATGTTATTTTCTCGTTGTGCTTTTTGTTTACTCTCTTTTGATGTGATATGGATGAAATTCTAAATTAATGCTTATATGTTCTCGTTATATATCATCGTTAAATCTACCATTTTTTTACTATTAACCCTAAGTTTATACTTATACGTGTAATCCTATACCTGGTCATGGTTCCGGTTCGGAAATGAAATTGAACCGAAACCGAACAGTAACGTTATGATTTCATCCGGTTCTGATTCCAAAATCGAAACTAAACCGAAATGAATTCGGTTCGGTTACTAGGGGTGGGCATCGGATCGGATCTGATTATTTGATCCGATCGAATGTAGTCGTAGCGGTTTGACGGATTCGATCCGATCCGAATCTGATAATGCCCAGGGCTATCGGTTACGGTTCCACATAATTTGGAACCGTAACCTCAAGGTTCGGTCCGATTTCGGTTCGGAACCGAAACTGTAACCAAACCAAATTTTTTATTTTTTCCCCTAAAAAATAAGGAATCGAACCGAAACCGAACCAACTTTTTCGATTCGGTCCGATTCTATGATTCCAAAAAATTGGAACCGTAATCAAACTGATTTTAAACCGATTCGATTACGGTTCCAATTTTCTGAAACCGTAGAACCAGATGATTCGATTCGGTTGTAGTGACTAAGTGTACGTAATCTTATTGACTTAGTTAGACGAATATGTTAACATGGCCGTGACAAATTAAGTATCTCAAAAATATGCCCATTTTAACCATCGAAATGAACCCATGACAATCATCAAACCCATTGGGCCAAATGGGCGTACCCAAGCTCGGCCTCAGTGACAATGTACACTAACTATCATTACCCAACTGAACACACAGGAAGCTTCAAACTCAAACTCAAACTCAAACTCAAGCTCAAATTTAAGCTCAAATCAATGGCGGATTACGAACCCCACCCCCACCACCAAACCCTAATCCCAAAAGAAACAGCCCTACAAGCCATAAACACAATAATTCAACTCCACTTCGAAAAAACCCTCGAAAAAAAACGAGCCATAGACATCCAAAAGAAGCAACTCCAAAAGCTCTTCCTCCTCTTCTTTATCTTCCTCAGCATAACCTTCACCGGCCAATCCCAATCCCCTCGCCTCCAATGCCGCCACTGCTGGATACCCATCACCCTCCTCTCCCTCGCCCACCTCATCTTCTACGTCTCCGTCGCCCAAACCCTCCGGTGCATCAATGGCTTCAAGTACCAGCGCCGCTGCCACAAGCTCACCTTAGGCCTCGCCACCGAGAAGCTCAGGGAGATGAAGATGAGAATGAGTAATGGCGAGTTCGGTGAAGATGGTGGTGGTGGTGACTTTGAGATTCAATATCAGGAGCCGCCGGAGAGTTATTTTGGCAAGTTTAAGAGAAACTGGGCTTTGCATTTTGGGTTCTTGATCTTCATCTATGGCTTCATGGTCTCTACTTCTGTTGCAATTCTTTGTTTTAGAAGTTGTTTAATTATGGTTTAATATTTTAATTAGTTTTGTTAATTTTTTATTTTTTTTAATTGTTTGTGTTTGATTGATATATTTTCTTTTCTCTTTTTTTTAATCATCAAATTTTATTGAGCGCCTCTGTGAATAAGAAAATTTACAACTCACTCAATTTGACTAAAATTTCAAAATAAGCCAAGTAATTGGTTAGCCATAAAAAAAAATTGCAAAAGTTCAATGGGTCTGTGATTCAGAATTGTTCTGAAAAAAATTAACACGTAATAAATAATTTTATTTAAATTTTAAATTTTAAAAATAAAAAAATTGAATCGATCAATTTCATTTATTTTAATCAATTTTTTGAAAATTAATTTTTATTATTTAATTAGATCTGACTTCATTCGATTCGCTATCTTATTTATAAAAATACGAGATCTATCTTTGACACTATTCAATTGAACTTCAAATTTTTAGATTTGTGTGACAAGACAAGACAATTGATCTGACAACCCAAGGTACACGTTTACAGAAAATAACCTGTGAAGGGGCAGTATGTATTCTTGGATTGAGTGGTAGATAATTATTTATTTTTGACATTGAGGCTCGGAATTTTAAAATATTACGATAGATTTTCAATAATCTTATATATTGTTGTAAATTGTGGTGATCCCAACTACTTAATCTTTATCTTGTTATTTATTATTATATTTATTGTTTTGTAACTTATCTCTACCATAACACTTCTCTATAAATATAGAAGAATCCCCTTTGTATTTTGGTATCAAAAACCATTCATTCTAAAATCAATAAGAAAAGCTTGCAGCTTTCAAGGTACTCTCTTCTTCTACTCTTCTTCTATTTTTCTTACTTTTATAACACGTTATCAGCACGATTTGCTCCTATTTAATTTTTCTTTTAACAAAAATGAGCAAAAGTGAAATCCATCGGCCTGAAGCCAAATGATACGCCTGAAGCCAATTTCATATGGCAGTTTTAAGCCATTCATTAAGCCATTCAATACCCAACTCTCATATTCAAATTCAATATGGCCTGAAGCCCTTTGTTTTGATATTTTGATGGTTTTGAATCATAAAAGTCAATTGATTATTATATCAGGCCTGAAGCTTGAATTCATGATTGACCTGCAGCATGATCAAGCCTGAAGCATGATCAATCCATGCAGCCATGAGGATATTTTTTTTCTTTTTTCGAATGAGTCTGCAGGAACGATTGTGTGTCTTGTTGATCTTTTGATGTTTGATTTTTTTTTTATATGCCAGCAGCCTTTGTTCATTATTTGTAATTTAAAACGAAAGCTGAATGATTTGAAAATAATCAATCAAGGCCTGAAGCCTTTGCATGATCAGTCATCGCATACAACTCTAATACTGTAAACAATTGACATGAGGTCTTATGCCTGAATGAATTTTTTTTTTCAGCATGGAAATGGTAGATCTAAATTTTTTTTTCTCTTTTATTGCAACTTGAAGTTTACAGTGTAAATAAATCAGAACCTGAAGTTCTGAATTTTTAATCATAATATTAGAACATGTAGTTCTGATTCAGAATCTGAAGTTCTGAATCTCAATATTATAATTAGAACCCGGTAGTTCTAATTCACAGCCTAAAATTATGAATCTCGGTACTTAAAATAAGAAAAAAAAATCATAAATCTCAAATCAAGTATGGTGATGATGATCAAACCAAGGCCTGAAGCCTTTGTTTGCTACAGGCGGGTGATTGTAAAATGTATGATCAAACAAGCCATGATGATGACATGGACCGTCATGATGATGATATAATATCTCCAAAATTTGGATGTTGATAAGCCTTTGTTTGTTGCTTATAAAACCTTTTCAAATTGACAAATAACAAGGCCTGAAGCCTTTGCTTGCTGCTTGTGAATTTGATGGATTTGGCGTGAATTTAATGACGTTTATTGGAGTGGGCATGCCTTTAAACGTGGCCATTGTACTTCGGCTCCAAATTTTTTTCTTTAATTTGGTTTCGTATGATGATCAGCTCATCAATTGATTTGGTTATAAGATTGTTAATTGATATTGTTTTATGATTATATCAATATTAATTATTTAAAATTCATATTATAACTTGAAGTTTTGTAATATGATCAAAACCTGAAGTTTTGAATTGTAATCTTAAAATTAGAATCCGTAGTTCTAATTCAGAACCTGAAGTTCTAAATCTCAATTTTAAATTAGAAAACGTAGTTTTAATTCACAACCTGAAGTTATGAATCTCAATATTAAAATTAGAACATGTAGTTCTAATTCAGAACCTGAAGTTCTAAATTTTAATCTTAAAATTATAACTCGTAGTTATAATTCATTATGTTATTCTTTTATTTATTATTAGTTTAAGAAATTAATTATTTTTATGAGTATGTTCTGTGGTTGCCATTAATTTGGATCCTCCACATCAGAAAATAGAAATTGTATTTTTGTTTTCATTTTACATTTATGTTAATTTCTTTCATAATTGTGATCAACTATTAGAGGTAAATTAGAGCCCGAAGTTCTATATTCATTAATTAATTATTAGATTAGAACCTGTAGTTCTAGATATATAAAATAATTATAAAACTTGAAGTTCTATAATTACACTACAATTAACGAACCTGAAGTTCTAACTTTAATTAATTAGATTTTAGATTAAAACCTGCAGTTTTAAATCTACCATGGAATCTGAAGTTCAGAATTTATAATAGCATATTTATGAACTTGAAGTTCTAAATATTAATATTATAATCGGAAATTAAAGTTGTGAAATGTAAGATTGGAACTTAAAGTTCTAGATCAGCAAATTAATTTTCAAGAGAACCTGAAGTTCTAAGTATATGTGTGTAATTTTGGTTCATATATATTTATGTGATGTTTTTAATTTTTTATTATATTTTATTGTATATTTATTATTTTGAATTATATTTATGTGACATGAACTTTACTTTCAAGGATATGGACCCTTCAAAGAAATTATTTGTTCCGAAAAATAAATGTGGGGATATATGTTTGGCTGATAGTGCAACCACACACACTATCCTTCGAGATAGAAAATATTTCTTGGACGTACAATTACGTGAAGGAAAGGTAAACACTATATCTGGTCCTGTAGACCTAATTGAAGGCTCTGGAAGAGCCATAATCTTATTAGCAAATGGAACAAAATTATACATTGAAAATGCTCTATATTCAGACAGGTCCAGTAGAAATCTGCTAAGTTTCAAAGATATTCGCAGAAATGGGTATCATATTGAAACTTTAGATGAAAACAAAATAGAATATATATGTATTACCAAAAATATCTCAAGTAAGAAATATATATTGGAAAAACTTCCGGCTTTCTCATCTGGATTGTATTATACAATCATAAATGCAATAGAAAGTCATGTAGTGATGAACCAGAAGTTCAATAATCCAAAGATGTTTATGTTATGGCATAATCGTCTTGGTCATCCAGGAGCTACGATGATGCGTAGAATAATTGAAAATTCCAATGGGCATAAATTAAAGAACCAGAAGATTCTATTGACAGATGAGATCAATTGCACTGCTTGCTCACAAGGCAAACTTGTGATACGCCCATCTCCATCTAAGATTGCCCTTGAATCCCCATCATTCTTACAAAGGATTCAAGGAGACATTTGTGGACCAATTCATCCACAAAGTGGACCTTTCCGTTACTTTATGGTTTTGATTGATGCATCTGCACGATGGTCACATGTTTGTTTGTTATCCACACGTAACATTGCATTTTCCAAGCTACTTGCCATGATGATTAAATTAAAGGCACAATTCCCAGATTGTCCAATCCAAACCATACGATTAGATAATGCTGGTGAATTTACATCCAAGACATTTGATGACTACTGTATATCAGTTGGAATCGATGTTGAACATCCAGTTCCACATCTACATACACAAAATGGATTGACATAATCATTGATCAAACGAATTCAGAGAAAAGAAAAGGCCTCCAGAAGCAAGGCATGAACTTTCTTGGAAAGTTCCTACCATGTCTCACTTGGATCCTCGCACCAGCCAATGTGAAAATGAAGTGCAAAGGATAATCCATTTGCAACCAATTGCAAATCAATTACCAGATGCATTTACAGATGCTGCAAAAGTAACCAAGTCTCATATACCAGCTGCTAATACACCAGCTCGGGTGGTTATTCCTATTGAACAATCTAGTGTAAATGCAGCTAATGAATCATCTATTACACGTCAGAAACGTGGTAGACCAATTGGTTCTAAAGATACTATTCCCCGGAAGAGGAAAATGAGAGATTTAGATTCTGTTGAAAATAATGCTCGAGCAATGACTATACCCACATCTTCTCAATCACCAGTTCCAGAAGAACTGATAGTCCCTGAAGAGATATCAACCCCTGAAGAGGCTCAAAATTCCAAAAATGAGGAAAAATCTACAAATTATACTTATACAAGAGAACTGTGGGATCGAAATGAAATAACCATAGACAATGTGTTTTCATATACAGTAGCTGCTGAAATTGCAAATGATTTTGAACCTCAAAATATCAATGAATGTAGACAAAGACACGATTGGCCTAAATGGAAAAAAGCAATTCAAGCAGAATTGACTTCTTTAGCCAAACGTGAAGTATTTGGACCTGTAGTCCAGACACCTGAAGATGTCAAACCCGTTGGTTACAAATGGGTGTTTGTACGAAAACGTAATGAACATAATGAAATCATTAGATATAAAGCACGACTAGTTGCACAAGGTTTCTCGCAGAGACCAGGTATTGATTATGATGATACATATTCTCCAGTGATGGATACCATTACATTTCAATTTTTAATCAGTTTGGCAGTCTCTGAAAGATTGGACATGCGTCTTATGGACGTAGTGACAGCATATTTGTATGGGTCACTTGACACTGATATTTACATGAAAGTCCCTGAAGGATTGAAAATGCCTGAAGCATATAAATCAATTGATCGTAAACTATGTTCAATCAAGTTACAACGATCTTTATACGGATTGAAACAATCTGGACGCATGTGGTATAATCGTTTGAGTGAATATTTGATGAAAGAAGGATATATAAATGATCCTATCTGCCCATGCGTATTTATTAGAAAGTCTGAAATTGGATTTGCCATTATAGCAGTATATGTCGATGATATGAACTTAATTGGAACTCCTGAAGAGCTTCTAAAAACTGCTGAATACTTGAAAAGATAATTTGAGATGAAAGACTTGGGAAAAACAAAATATTGTCTCGGCTTGCAGATCGAGCATAAAACTAACGGAGTATTTATCCATCAGTCTGCATATATTGAAAAAATTCTCAAACGTTTCAACATGGATAATGCTCATTCATTAAGTACTCCTATGATAGTCCGATCTCTCGATCCTAAAAAGGACCAATTTCGTCCTAAAGAAGATAATGAAGAGATACTTGGTCCAGAAGTACCATATCTTAGTGCAATTGGTGCCTTGCTGTATTTAGCTCAATGCACCAGAGCAGATATTGCATTTTCTGTTAATTTATTGGCAAGATTTAGTTCTGCGCCAACTCGAAGACATTGGAATAGTGTCAAACATATCTTTCGTTATCTTCACGGCACTAAAGACTTGGGATTGTTTTATTCAAATGAGCAAACACAAAATCCAGGCATTGTTGGTTACGCTGATGCAGGATATCTCTCTGACCCTCATAAGGCACGTTCACAAACGGGGTATGTTTTTACCTATAATAATACAGCAATTTCATGGCGATCTACAAAACAATCTTTTGTTGCTACCTCATCCAATCACTCAGAGATACTTGCATTACATGAAGCAAGCAGAGAGTGTATATGGTTAAGGTCACTTATACATCACATTCAGAGCACATGCAACTTAAATTCTGCCACAGATATTCCAACAGTTATATATGAAGATAATGCTGCATGTATTGCCCAAATCAGAGGAGGGTACATCAAGGGAGACAGAACCAAACACATCTCACCTAAATTCTTTTATACTCATGAGCTCCAGCAGAGCAAGCAAATTGATGTCAAGCAAATAAGGTCAACCGATAATTTTGCAGACTTATTTACTAAAGCTTTATCGACGTCAACATTTGAGAAGCTTATATATAGCATTGGCATGCGTCGACTGAGCAAATTATCTTGATGATATCTCTCATCAGGGGGAGCATATTCATTGACATGACATAAGTACATTGTACTCTTTTTCCTTCGACCAGGTTTTGTCCCACTGGGTTTTACTGGCAAGGTTTTAATGAGGCAATGTTATTCCGCTCAGAAGTCAAACAAATTATTTATGACTAAAGTAGTCGGGCTCAAGGGGGAGTGTTGTAAATTGTGGTGATCCCAACTACTTAATCTTTATCTTGTAATTTATTATTATATTTATTGTTTTGTAACTTATCTCTACCATAACACCTCTCTATAAATATAGAGGAATCCCCTTTGTATTTTGGTATCAAAAACCATTCATTCTAAAATCAATAAGAAAAGCCTGCAGCTTTCAAGGTACTATTCTTCTTCTATTTTTCTTTACTTTTATAACATATATATATATATATATAGATTAAATATTTTTAAATCTCATTATCACATCAAATGTCGATTTTATATTAAAATTATAAAATTAAATTAATAAATTTATTAAATAAAATCATATTATAAAAAAATCATATTATAATTTTATTACGAATTCTATTATAATAAGAAAATATATTATAATATTATATTATAAAAAATATTGTGAAATTATTCACAAATAACCTAATCTCTATAATTAAATTTTTTTATTATTAAAATATAAAATTAAAATAATAAATGATTAACATAGAAATATATTATAATATAAAAACATAATATACTGTTAAAGTAAAAAATCTATTAAATTAATTAATTAATTAATTAATATTTTAATTTATTATTATTAAAATATTAAATTAAAATAAAGAAACCTATTATAAGAAAATAAAATATAATCTCTCACTAAAATTAAAAAAAAAAACATATGTGACATTTAATCTCTACAATTAATATGTTCAATTAAATTTTTATTATCTATATATATAAAACTTAACATTTTTAAGTCTCCTCGTCGCGTCACATTACGACTTCATATTAAAGTTATAAAATTAAATTAATAAATCTATTAAATAAAATACACATGATAATTTTATAAGAATTCTATTATAATAAGAAAATATATTATAATATCATATTAAAATAAAAATTAATAATATTAAATTATATACAATTAACTTAATTTCAAAAATTATTTTTTATTATTAAATTATAAATTAAAATATCTCTATAATTATTTTTTATTATTAAATTATAAAATTAAAATAATAAATTATTATTATAAGAAATCTATTAGAATATAAAAACATAATCTAGTAAGAAACCTATTAATTTAATTAATTAATATTTTAATTTATTCTAATTAAATTATAAAATTATATAAAGAAACCTATTATAATAAGAAAATATATTATAATCTCTCATTAAAATAAAAAACATATGTGGCACATAATCTTTACAATTAATTTTTATCATTAAATTATAAAATTAAAATATCTTTAAATTTATTTTATTAAATAAAAGAACATATTACCATAAAAATACATATTATAATTTTATAAGAACTATATTGTAATAAGAAAACATATACTATCATATTACAATTAAAAAATTCTATTAAAGTATAAAATTAAATTAATAAATTTATTAAATAAGAACTCTATTATAACAAAATTAAATTAATAAATATATAAAATAATAATCATATTATAACAATAAAATATATTATACTATCAGCACACAAGTGTAATGATAAAAGAAATAAAGAAGAAGAAAATATATGCTATCAATACCTAAAATCTATGTTCAATCCGTATAAAATACAGATCTTGTGCTAGTTAAATTATAAAAATAAAATATATTTATGATTAATTTTTTAAAATAAAAATCTATTACAATAAAAATTCATATAATAATTTATAAGAACTATATTAAAATAAGAAAACATATTATACTATCATATTATAATTAAACAAATACTATTAGATTATAAAATTAAATTAATAAATATATTATAATAAGAAAACATAAAACATGAAAAACATGTATTAAGCGCCGAGACGGAAACATATCATTTTCATGTAATCAAAACAAGTTATCAGAATCTTTTTTGTCAAAACTCTTTTGAAAACATAGTCAGAAATATCGATAAAATCGTAAAATAAAATATCATAAAATCCCATACAACAAAAGAACAAACTTATAAAACTATTATATTACAAAGATCGAAAACTGAAAACTAACATCAAGACTCATGACGGACGTCAACTGAAAACACATAAACTAAAGAATTCTCATAAGTTAAAGACACATAAACATTATTCAGGAACTTGTGTCTCATAATCGTAAACCAATAATATAAATAGAAAGCATAAACAAAAGACTTAAATTGAAACATCTACAAAAAAACTCAAACTAATAACATCACTAGAGATCATATGCTGAAGCATATACTGAATACAGAAATTGATAACGAAATCCAAATAAGGAAACTAAAAACTTAAACAGAAAATGAGACGAAATATGTAGGT
This sequence comes from Zanthoxylum bungeanum, assembly GCA_019454045.1. Classification (NCBI taxonomy): domain Eukaryota; kingdom Viridiplantae; phylum Streptophyta; class Magnoliopsida; order Sapindales; family Rutaceae; genus Zanthoxylum; species Zanthoxylum bungeanum. Next base: position 41,612 of record SKCR01040685.1, read on the forward strand.
TATATGACATATACATATACAGAAAATATCATATAACATAAACTGATTATACAAGGAAATGAGTAATTTCCACGCACATAAGCGACGATCCAATTCTAGCGACCCTGAACGCGACTAAAAAGGCACTAACACGTAATCCATCGCGCTTCTACTACGCCGAAACTATGAATCATGAGTCCAAGTACAGTACTCGAACTGATAAGTCTAATATGCTCATGACATGCTACATTAATATTCCAACATAACTGATATAGTCACTTAAAACATTCGAAATGCAACTGACATAACTAGCGACCATAATCCCATATCCCGATCGAAACACACGAAAATTTCAATTGCCATAAAATCGCGTCTATAACTATCATGGCATGATCCTAACTCATTATCAACCCATAATATGCAGATTACGGGCACTTATTGTTAAGGTCATGTCAAGAATTTGGTTAGGTAGATCATGTTAATGCGTTGTAGTTCATGCAGTCAATCCCATATTTCATGATTTATGCAGGGTTTGGTATCAGTATCATTCTTATGTTACAGACACATTTAGTTTAAGCTTCATAGTTTACTCATTCACTATCGTCTCCAGTCTATTTTCCAACCAAATATGATTTCAATTCTCATAGTTAGCTTGCGCAGCCTTTCAGTTAATATGTTTAGTATTTTAGCATTTCAGTTCATGTCATCCGGATTCAATCATGTTCTCGTTTTAGTCATATCAGGTTCAGGTCATTCAGGTAGCAGACATGTTCAGTGCATGTATATTCAATTTAAATATTCAGGTCAGTTTATGCATATTAAGTTAGGTATTCAGGTCAACTAATGCACATCTAGTTTAGCTTTCAGGTTCCGCACACACATTTCCATTTCAAATATCTATGTTCAGACCATGTAGCTTTCATATCATGCTGGTCATGTTTAAATTGTGTTAGCAGGTTAGGATTTTTAGTAGTCAGTTTTCAGTTCAGGTAGTTTTACAATAGGTCATTTAGATTCTGGCCAGTATACATCATTTTGGATTATGTAGTTTCAGGCCAAGATATGTATGGTCAGATCAGATAGCATGTCATTAGGTTACATGTTATGTTTTCAAGCCATATCAGAATGCATGTCATGCAACTCATGTTAGATTCAGGTCATTATATCTAGTCAGGTCTCATGAGTCAGTTATCAGTCCATGTAGCTTAAGTCAGGATCACGCAGGTATAGGTCATGATTCTTAAGCCCGTCGGGTTAGTTCTAAATCATGTTAGCAAGCATGTCATGTAGAACATATTAGATCTAGATCAGATTCATGATAGTAATTCAGACTGTCATATTCAGCTTCAGTTTCTAGGTAACGTGCAGCTCCCAGTCAAATTCAGTTTTTCATGTCACGTCTCGGTATCCAGCCATATTAGTTCTCCATGCTATGATTTCAGTTTCCACTGTGTCTTGATTCTCAATTTAGTTCTTATACTTTGCAATTTAAATTTCAGTCCTTTTATGTCTTGTCTCACATTTCTTTGGCCCTCTAGTATTCACTCACAAAGTCTTTCAAAGGACATGACCCATCACACTCTCAATGTTTTACAGGCTTCAGATGCATGCATGTGGAGGGTGAGCTTTGGAGGAGACGAGGCCTAGCGACAGTCATTACACACCATAGTCATCAGAGTCGGGCCTAATAGTTAGTGATTGTCAAGTCAGGTCATGAGGCCTTATATATATTTATATGTTGGATGGCTTATAAGTATTAGTTTGTGTACGTGTATTATAAGTTAGTATTTATATAACATGTTCAACAAGTTGTAATATGAATATTAAGTTTGCACGTATGCATGACAGCCACAAATTCATATAGATGAATCAGACAGTTAGGTTATGGATGTGCATGTTAGGGTTTAGGGTGATGGCTAGATCGTCTCATGTCAATTACATACCCGGATTTACCGGGGTGTGACAATTAACCAACCTTAATTAGAAGTGGTAATGAGTCATGATATGAAATTGACATAATTAATAATCATGTCATGTCATATCAACTCATTAATTAATCGTGTCGTATTTGTATTACATCACCTCAACACGTTTATCAGTTTATGACATGAATAATATTGATATAATTGTGTAAATAAAATATGGATATATGTTTATAACACGATTATACAAATACCTTTTCATGATTCGTGCTTATACGAAACAAATATCCATTTATAAACCCTATATTATGTAATTGGATTATTGTGTCACTGTACCTATGTGATATCATGTCAAACACAAAAACAGACCTGTTAATTAATCATGTCAATAATTCATGTCTTGTTGACACGTTTATTAAACAAGTCATAGATATATTTGATCTATGCATTTGACAATTAAGATGATGTCAAAAATGTTAATTCATCAACTTAAAATTGAATGACTAAAAATGGTCTTTCCCTAAGGATTAAAGGTCCTACATGCCAACACAAAAAAGGCTACAAAGCCATCAGAATGGAAATTTTGTACTTAACTATTTATTCCAGAGGTTAAAAGCACTTAAATAACACATATACAAATCACATCCATTATTTAATACATTTTGTCTATTAACCAAAATGATTTGCACATCAAATATATATTAAAAACAGAATTCTAAAAAAATTCAGATTTTTCAGTAATTACGGAAATGGCCTAAAACTTTACATTTTGATCATTTTAGTCCTAATTTGTCAAATACACAATTAGGTGATTCCAAATCACTACCAAAATGATTCCCTCAAGTTTCCAAGAATTGCACTTCAGTCTAAATTGGTTCAAAAGCATTCAAGATCAAGTCCAATCAACACCAAATTTAATATGCATCATATATACATCATTAATTAACACATATATGAAAAGACCCAAATTTGGAGAGGGTTATGAACCCTAATTTTACAATTTCCATAAATTGATAAATTAACACCAAATTAATTAAATTCAACACTTTAATTCAATTCTTCCCACACCAAACTAGTCTCACCATCATGAAACAACCCACGAACAATTCTAGGTCATTTAGGAGTGGTTAAGTAACTCTAGAATGACAACTCACCATCAAATGGCAATACAAATAAACTAATTTTATGCATTATTTATACATATACAGTAGAGTAGAGAAAAATATAAGCTACACAAATTGAAGCCTAGAATCAGAGAAATATTTTTCATGAAGAAGAAAATAAGAAAAACTTACAGAATTTATTTAGATTTCCAAGCTTTTTTTTTCTTCTTTCTTTTTCTCTCAACTCACTTTTGTATTTGATCTAGGGCTCTTGAATAATGAAACAAAATTAAAAAAGAAGGCTTATATAATTTCCAATAAGTGGCCGAAAATGTAGGAAAAATAATAGCCATGAATTTTTTCTATTTTGTTTTAATTAATTAAAATTGAAAAATTGTAGATATATGTCATTTAACCATTAAATGAAATCTACAAATGAGCCAATCAATTTAAACCATTTAATCAAATCAAAATTGATCATTTAATCCAATTAAAAAGTGTCATTTATCTTAATTTAATAAAGTAAGATATTTATCATTTAATTAATTTAATTATTCAACATTTGAATAATCAAATAATTAAATACAAATATCTTAAATATATGTATTATATTTACATTAAATAATCAAAATACATATATCAATTATAAATGACAAATATCACAAACGCATGTATTATCGTTTCACCGTTAAACGACTTATAAATAATCAGTATTATTTATAAATGTTGCCTAATGCTCTACGAGTATGTTTCATTAGTGAGACTCTCTAGATTCAGGCATATCCATCACGAAATCCAATTTCGTGTCTATAATCTATCCACTCATAAATTATGACGAACACAGATAAACTCGCTGAATCATACAAGTCGAGGTTATCGTATACGTATAATCCATCCGTCACAGGTATTCGAATTATCCCAGAGATATAGATAAAAACGTCAAATCTCTATAGATATAATTCTGTCAACGATTCTATTAGCAATCTTTTAATAACACTTAGAACTTACTTCTCCAGTGTACCACGGGCCCATGGATTTAACAAATTGCTAATTGCACATTGAATATCTATGCTATGTACACAGAACTCACGGATCATATCTTGATACGCACATGATATCCTGAGGATCAGTCCACACTCAACGAACATGCGGAGGTATGATCTAAATAGATTGGTGACGTGACTGTCATCAAAGTGTGGAGGATACCTCATACATCCACAATGGTATCTCAAGTCAAAGGACCACTGTGCTCACTTGACCCGAGAATATTCATATTAACGTTGGTGTACCATATATTAGGAAATCTTCGGTGAGTCGTTCAATATTTATCCAATATAAATACCTATACGTCTATTGTGGACGCTGAATTTCTCCCGAGGTCCACAATCGAGAGGGAGGGGGCACCAGCGATACTGCAAAACAGAGGTAGAGTGAGCGAGAGTACTGCCCACCGGTGTGGTGGGTGCCGGGGGCACTCCGACGCTCAAGTCAGTAGTGAAGACGAGTTGTAAATAATGGAGGAGCAAGGTTCAGGGTTACCTTGATACCTGTGAGCCATCGTGAGGGCTATAATTGGCGGTTATGAGAGCTCTGGTGACAGAGAGTTGTGCTGTGTGATGTTGGATGATCTCTTTATGCATTGGCTCTTCTCTTTTATAGGCCCTCTGATGTGGGGTCTTTCTTCTGCCCGTCGGAGTCATTGTAACTGGTGACTTAATGGGTGGTTTATGCTGGTAACTGACGACTTTATGATTGTTGTTTATCTCTAGAAACTGTCGACTTTATGATGATGTTTAAGAGTTTAGGTTTTCTCTTGATGACAATGGGCTTGGGCCCATGAGGCCTATTGGTTTGATATTTTGCTTTCGGGCCGGACTCACTAACGGGCTTCGGGCTTGGTGGTTGGCCCTGGGGTAAAATGTCGATTTTACCCTTGGGCCCAAATTTGGCCCGTACAGTTTGTCCCATACTCTTTAAGTCAATGAGTCCTTGGCTTGGAGAGTATTTGACGCGCGTGTCGAGACTATAGGATGAAGGTGTACCTGAGCGTCGATGCTGCCTATTGATTGAACCAAACGAATGTCAAGTTATGGACTTGACTCTACATGATCCATCGTGGATGTGTCCAATCGAATGAGCTAGATGAAGGTCAGGATCATGAACTTGACTCTACAAGAGCCATTGGGGAAGTACCCAGTCGACTGAACCAGATGAAGGTCTGGATATATGTCATACGACATGTGTAATATATGTCTACAACTTGACTCGACATGAGTCCATGGGGGATGTCCCCGGTCGACTGAACCGGAAGAGGGTTCATGAGTTACTTTTACTCGCATGTCGTATGGACTGAGGGAAGTCCATGTCTAAATTTGACTCGACAAAAGTCCATGGGGGATTTCCCCGATCGACTGAACCAGATGAGGGTTCATGAGTTACTTTCACTCGACATGCCGTATGGACTGTAGGAAGTCTATGTCTTCATTTGACTCGACATGAGTCCATGGGGGATTTCCCCGGTCGACTGAACTAGATAAGGGTCCAGGAGTTACTTTCACTCGACATGTCGTATGGACTGTAGGAAGTCTATGTCTTCATTTGACTCGACATGAGTCCATAAGGGATATCCCCGGTCGACTGAACCAGATGAAGGTTCATGATTTACTTTCACTCGACATGTCATATGGACTGTAGGAAGTCTATGTATTCATTTGACTCGACATGAGTCCATGTGGGATGTCCATGGTCGACTGAACCAGATGAAGGTTCATGAGTTATTTCACACGACATTATCGTATGGATTGTAGGAAGTCCATGTCTTCATTTGACTTGACATGAGTCCATGGGGGATGTCCACGGTCAACTGAACCAGATGAAGATTCATGAGTTATTTCACACGACATTGTCGAATAGACTGTAGGAAGTCCATGTCTTCATTTGACTCGACATGAGTCCATGTGGATGTCCCCGATCGACTGAACCAGATGAAGGTTCAAGAGTTACTTTCACTCGACATGCCATATGGACTGTAGGAAGTTTATGTCTTCATTTGACTCGACATGAGTCCATGGGGGATGTCCCCGGTCGACTGAACCAGATGAAGGTCAGGATAAACCTCATACTACGGGTCGAAGAACCAGTAGAGTCTTCAATGTCGTTTGGACCAGATGAAGGTCTATGAAAGTCTTCACTCTACAGACCTGACGAAGGTTCAAGAGTCTTTCCTTATCATACTACTAGACCTGGTGAAGGTTTATGAAGGTCATCACACATTCTTATGATGAGGGTCCATGTGACTACGGTAGTATGGACCTGTCGAATGGACCTGTCGAATGGACTTGATAAAAGTCCAAGAAGGTCATCATTTCTCACTCTACTAGACCTGAAGAAGGTCAATGAGGGTTCTCATTCCTCATTCTACAAGACCTGACAAAGGTCAATAAGGGTATAATTCTTCATTCTACAAGACCTGACAAAGGTCAATGAGGGTATAATTCCTCATTCTACATGACTTGTAGTCTGAGACCATGTCGCCTGAAGACCAAGAGACTACGGTCGAATGAACCTGATGAAGGTCCATGAGAGTTCTCATTCCTCATTCTACAAGACCTGACAAAAGTCAATGAGGATATAATTCCTCATTCTACAAGACCTGACAAAGGTCAATGAGGGTATAATTCTTCATTCTACAGGACTTGTAGTCTGAGAGCATGTCACCTGAAGACCATGAAACTACGGTCGAATGAACCTGATAAAGGTCCATGAGGGTTCCCATTCCCCATTCTACAAGACATGACAGAGGCCAATTGGGGGTCTTTATTCCTCATTCTACAAGACCTGATAAAGGTTAATGAATGTTTTCATTCCTCATTCTACAAGACCATATATGTAGTGTCGAATGAGATCTTTAACGAGCGCCAAGCTTCACATGGTAGTGTCGACTGAGATTCTTAACAAGTGTCAAGCTTCACACATGTAGTGTCGAATGAGACATCTTCCTCATGCTGAGTCTCCATACATGTAGTGTCGAGTGGGATATCCTAATACCAATTCTCCAACATGTAGTGTCGAGTGGGATACTCAACAAGTGCCAAGCCACATATTGTATTGTCGACTGAGACACCAATAACAATTACCAAGCTATATGTTGTAATGTCGACTGGGACATCCATAACAATTATCAAACTATATGTTGTAATGTCGACTGGGACACCCATAACAAGTCCCAAACTATAAATTGTAATGTCAACTATAAAAAATGCAAGCCATACCTGGTAATGTCGTCTGGGATGTCCACGCCAAGTCTTCATTAAAGTATAGTCCATTTTGACATCCTTCTTACGCCTAGTCTCCAAACATGTATTGTCGACTAAGATATCCACACAAAGTCTTCATTCGGGTATTGTCGACTGAGACATCTTCCTCATGCCAAGTATATCTCTTCATCATATGGGGTGAATGGTAGGAAAAATGGTTCCACTGAAGGGACGCGCCTTGTTCATGATGAGGGTCCATGAGACTATGGTCGAATGGAGTCTAGAGTCGATGGCAATCCATTCATGTAATGTGAAGAATATAATTATCTTCTCATTTCGCTTGAAAGAGACGACTATCTAACCATGTAGTATGGAGTTGAAGGCAATCCATGTATGTCATATGGAGGAGATGAAAATCCTTCCAGTCGACTGAATGTGGTGAGTCCTTCAATGTCATATGGAAATGATAACAATTCTTCTATGTAGCCAGATGACCATCCACATTATCGTATGGAGAATATGATAATCTTTCCATGTAGTATGGAGTGGATGACATTACTAGAGAATACTTCTTAGTCGGTTGGGTATGCTGGAAGAATATGAGGGTATTCTCATGTCGAATGGAAGAAGTATATCGATTGGGTCTGATGATTTTTTATGTGGTCGATTGGAGAAAATGGGTTTCTCCCTAAGTTGTAGTTTTGTGAATGTCATTTTCTTTTAAAGTTACCAATGAATACTTGTTTGGGAAGCTATGATGTCCCCAAAGCAACAATAGGTGGCTTCTAACCCTTTTTTTCGTCTAATTACATCAGGTCATATCTTATTGAGAAGTATTACTATCACATAATTTATTATGTCGCTTGGGAGGATTCAAACTTCTTTCATTGTCATGGTTGGTGGAGCTTCCTCTCTTATTGTTCCTCTTATCTTCCTCCCACTTAATCTCAATGTGGGCTCGAGTAATGACTTGATTCATAGTGTAACATCGAAATTTAGTGAGCTTTTTGTAGAGTTTACTTTCTGAAAGTAATCCATTTCTGAATGCTTCCACTGCAGTAGGTTGATAGAGATATGAGATTGTTATACTCTCTTTATTGAAGCGAGCTACATAGCTTCGCAAGGACTCTCATCTTCGTTGTTGGATGGCATTAAGGACATTGGTGGTCTTCTCAAGCTTGTAAGAACTTGCGAAATGCTCCATAAATTTGTCTGCTAGCTGTTGGTAAGACTCGATGGATCTGTATGGGAGATTGATAAACCAGGTGAGGGCAGGACCAGCTAATGTTTCTCCAAATCCTCTGCACATACCAGCTTCCCATTGATGAGGAGCCAGACCCGTTGATAACATCTTGTATTTGTAATGGATAACATGGTCATCCGGGTCAGTTGATCCATCATACATCTTCATATCTGGAGGACTGAACTTCCTTGGTAGCTCAATAGAAGTGATGGTCTCCAAAAATGGAGTATCCGAGATCGTGTCGGCTCGGCTTTTTCTCACTGGTAGTCTGACACCAGGTAGGCTGGAGAGAATTGCATCTTTGAACTCTTTTATTTCCTTGCGCATGGTGGAGGTAACTTGTTGTGCTTGGTCGGTTGGGGAGATATGTTGACTTCTTTCTTGATTTGGTGGATGGTTGTCTGATGATGGATTGTCGCTTGCCACATGGTTGAATGCCCCCAATAGATTGGTGGGGATTGTAGGATTGCTGGGATGGTCTGGAGTATCAGGTTGTTGGGAGGTTGAAGAGATTTGCTCCAGTTGCTTTTGAAGGGTTATATTGGAGCTTCGCATGGCTTGACTCTCTTCTTCTAAGGCGCGTAATCGTTCTTGGAATATGGTCAGTTGTGTAGTAATAGAATCTAGTGTCTGCTCACTGCTAGAAGCCATGGTTGGCTGTGTTTTAGGAATCGCAGATTGAGAGATTTATGTTTGCTATGAATCGCTAAGGCCCCACGGTGGGCGCCAAATTGTGGACGCTGGATTTCGTCTGAGGTCCATAATCGAGAATTTGTAGGGATGGGGCACCAGCGATCCTGCAAAACAGAGGTAGAGTGAGCGAGAGTACTGCCCACCGGTGTGGTGGGTGCCGAGGGCACTCCGACGCTCAAGTCAGTAGTGAAGACGAGTTGTAAATAATGGAGGAGCAAGGTTCAGGGTTACCTTGATACCAATGAGCCGTCGTGAGGGCTATAGGTTGGCGGTTATGAGAGCTCTGGTGACAGAGAGTTGTGTTGTGTGATGTTGGATGATCTCTTTATGTCTTGGCTCTTCTCTTTTATAGGCCCTCTGATGTGGGGTCTCTCTTCTGCCCGTCGGAGTCATTGTAATTGGCGACTTAATAGATGGTTTATGTCTGGTAACTGACGACTTTATGATTGTTGTTTATCTCTAGAAACTGTCGACTTTATGATGATGTTTAAGAGTTTAGGTGTTCTCTTGATGACAATGGGCTTGGGCCCATGAGGCCTATTGGTTTGATATTTTGCTTTCGGGCCGGACTCACTAACGGGCTTCGGGCATGGTGGTTAGACCTGGGGTATAATGTCGATTCCCAAATTTGGCCCGTACATCTATACGAGTCTCCCCAGACTCGTGGTTCATTAGGATAAACCGTCAGACACAGTCTCGATGTACGACGTGTACTGGTCTTAGCGGATTCTACTAACCAACCCGTGCTAGTAAATCGTGACCAGAAATTTTATTTGATAATATACTTCTAGTAGTGACACTTCCCAATGTCAATTACAAACTACTTTGTAATTGCGCACTACATCATATATTATCGGATCTTTGTCTAATATATACATATCATTAAATCTTATTTAGTTTCAATCTAATCGTAATTAGATCGAATACATATATAAAAACAAGAAGTATTACCATAAATAAGTAATATTACGGAAAAATGAATTGTTCGTATTCATAAATTGGACATGAATACGATCCGGATTGGCACTCCGAACACATACCCTAACAATGTCAAGTCAGGCCATGAGGCCTTGTATGTATTTATGTGTTGGATGGTTTATAAGTATTAGTTTGTATATGTGTATTATAAGTTAGTATCTATATAACATGTTCAACAAGTTATAATCAGACTTTATGTATGAATATTAAGTTTGCATGACAGCCACGAATACATATAGATGAGTTAGACAGTTAGGTTATGAATATGCATGTCAAGATTTTGGGTGACGGTTACGCTGTCTCGTGCCAATCTCATGCCTGAATTTACCAAGGTATGACAATTAACCAACCATAATTATAAGTGACAAAGAGTCATGATATGGAATTTTGGTATTCGAGTCGACAAAAATTGACATAATTAATAATCATGTCATGTCATATCAACTCATTAATTAATCGTGTCGTATTTGTATTTTATCACCTCAACACGTTTATCAATTTATGACACGAATAATATTGATATAATTGTGTAAATACAACACGGTTACCTGTTTATAACACGATTATACATTTACCCTTTCATGATTCGTGTCTACGAAACAAATATCTATTTATAAACCCTATATTGTGTAATTGGATTATTGTGTCACTATACCTATGTGATAATCATATCAAATACAAAACAGACCTGTTTATTAATCGTGTCAATAATTCATGTCTTGTTGACACGTTTATTAAACAAGTCATTTATGTATTTGATATATGTAATTGACAATTGAGACGATGTTAAAATAATATTTGATGATGTTAACTCATCAACTTATGATTGAATGACTAAAAACAGATCACCAAATAAAAAGCCAATCATGATATTAGTAGTAATGAGTAATTTTTAAATTAAAATGGTCTTTCCCTACGGATTAAAAGTCCTACATAGACCTGGCCACGATTCCGGTGCCACGGTTCCGGTTCCAATCAGTTCCGAAATCGGAACTGTAATATTTCAGTTTGGTTAGGATTCCTCCCTAACCGAACCGAAATGGAACTGCTGGAACCGAACGGTTCCAGCGATTCGAACCAGAATCGTTGGAACCGTTCGGTTCTAGTAGTTCTACGATGGAACCGTTTAATTTTTTTTAAAAAAACGAAATGGAACCAGAACCGAACCGGAACCGTTCGATTCGGTTCAGAATGCCACCCCTAGTCATGCATGCCAACACAAAAAAGGCTAAAAAGCCATCAGAATTGAAGTTTTGTACTTTAACTATTTATTCCAGAGGTTAAAAGCACTTAAATAACACGTATCCAAATCACACCCATTATTTAATACATTTTGTCTAACATTTAGAGCCCTAACCCATCAACCCTCTCAATGAATCAAAGCAGAACTAATTTACACTAATTAGTCATTTGGTATCATTTTTGAATGCATCGTATTCCATTAGAAAAATAAGGAAAAATTGTTTGATAACATATCTTCTTTATAGAAAATTCATGTAAATAAACATCGATAAATAAATATCTTAATGGTACGTCAAGGCGCGGTAAAAAAAATACATCAACTTGGAAGCTGCATGCAATTTGACAAACTTGACAGTATAGACTCAGGAGAGAGCATCACATAAGGATTTGTATGCATTAAGACATAACTTAAATTTCTCTTCAGCCATTGCCTGCAGAAATGCAAAGCATATGTCATCTTATAAACATGATGAACATAAAGAAAACAAAGAAAAAAGAACGCCATGGGTCTTTTCTTACTACGAAGAATTAACTCCGGCGTCCAATTTACATTTCAATATCAGCGTTGCACATGGTGTATGGGATCAAAATCTTAATTTACTAATCTGGCTTGCCCAAATGATTCACAAGTCATTTTGAAATTTGGAATCGAATTAAATTCTAGTGTCACATATTTCTTTCAGTATCTATACAAGATTTTATTAGCAGCAGTTGTATGTTCTCTCTTATGAAAGTTCTATAACAGCAGTAAATGGTAGAATAATAAGAACCATCTAACCAGATTTTAGTATTCTAAGAGGAACATTCATTGATTGGCCATGATCCTAAGTCAATCTGAGAATAACAAAGTCGAGAGCAAACTCGACACGTCTCGAGGCGCCGCCTCGCAACCAGCAACGCACCAAGGCTGTCCTCAAGCTAAGTTTTCAAGGCCCGCCTGAAAGGGCTGAGGCAGCCTGCTTCATGACTCCTCAAGTCGAGGCAGCCTGAGGTGGTTTGAGGCGGGCACCTCGACCTAAAAGCCCTAAAATTGATATATTTTTAAAAAAAATTAAAAAATTATATAAGAGTTAAAAGTCAAAACGAGAGTCCCGACTTGAGCTTCTTTATAGACTAAAAAGTTATATAAACAAAATCTAAAATTTTGAAATCCTAACCGATAGTGTTGTTAACCGCGCAGGTAGGACAACTAGACCTCGATGCGTCGCCGAAATTGGTAAAATAATTATTATCTTTAAACTAACCAACATTTACTATTATATTATTTGTTATTAATAAAAAATTATCTGTGATATGAGCTAGATATGATGATGTCTATTTGGAGGATAACACACTTTAGACCCTCATTTCGTACTAGGCATAAATGATGCCTATTTAGAGATTAGTGATCATTTTATTTCATGAACCTGTTTTGTTATGTTTCATTTTATTTAGTTTTGATGGATGCTTTCATGTATTAGACTATTAGTTGCTATATATGAGGTATGGATGATTTCATTTTTATAATTTTATGCTTTTAGTTTTTTCGTGTTCGCACTGAGGCTGTCTCCTCAACCGTCTCGAGACTGCTCACCTCGCCTCAAGGGGGGGGGCGTCTCGCACTGCATACCGAATTTTCGAACCTTGAATCTATGTAAATTCTTCGGTTATTGTCGAAGAAATGAAATAATATTATGACAGAGCAAAACATTTCTCGACTGACCTGCGAAGAGCCTTGATGCTTATCAGGATGCCATTTTAGGGCTGATAGGCGGAACCTGCATAGACAAGTCTAATAATTTTAGAGCCAATACTCAAGGTAAATCATAACATGAGATTACAATGTCTAATTGCATTTTGAGGTGGAAAGAGAATTGGAATACGTACGCATTCTTAACATCGTCTAAATTTAAAGGGCCTCTTGGAGGCAGACCAAGGATTGTTCTATCAGAATTTGATCCTACAGTGAACTCATCATCAGATTCAACGTCACTTGAATTTTTCCAATCTTTAGTTGTGCGGCCTGCCCTGTTTGAATGCTCTCGCCACTCAAATCCTGATGCTGAACTTTGGAAAGTAGTCTCCTCCTGACTTTGATAGGTCCAAGTATACCGTTTGTTCCCGAATCTTCTCTGGAAGATTGTCTCAGGATCATCATAGTCCTCGGAGAAACCCTCTCGTCTAAACTTACCTGCAAAAGTTTTAAACAATGGCATCTAAATCATAAAAATTACACATGCAGCAAGAAATTGTAAAACATAGGAACCTATTTAAACAATACAACTGCACCTTATTCTTTCTATTTAGATATATTCTAATTCTACCTGGTTTCATCTCTTATTATTAGAGCAGTAAACATTACTATTAAATATATGGACCAATATCTAAAGATGACATGGTGTAATTTGCTTATATTGAAATTGATCTTCAATATTGTGCTGAATTGCTGATTTTGTGTTCATTGTAGCCTTATATGTGATAACTGATTTGAAATTGAAATCCCAGCCTTGTTTCAAAAGGTTCAATTTTTCTTTTAGCTTTACAGTCTAAATCTATTTAAATTATTAGAAATGTTTATTGGGTAGTAATTTTTGCTGTAGTATTCAGGAGGCGATGCTGCAAACGATATATCGTGTGCGAGTCCGGAGATAATCTAAACATATATAAAACATGAAGACTTCAGTAACTCAAATTGACTACAGCATTTTTTGAACAAGTTTTAATATTACTAGATCTTCATATAGAAATACTTTGCTACAGAGATGAAAAGGACAAAATTCCCAGCATTTTTTTTTTGAAATTCAACATTCCCAGCTTTGAATCTCATACACATAACAATATGCGCAATATAACCACAGATAAGTGAACGTATTGTAAAATTCAATTATAAGATTAAGGACACGAGAAAGAAGAAGCTCACGTTTCTTTCTCTGTGAGTCAGATTTCCCAAAACGTCGAGCAGAAGACTTTGATCGGCCTTTGGTATCAGACTCTGCATCCCCTCCATTGTTCCCATTGAATTTCCAAATTGGTTCTTCAGCCTGGGCAGAAGTTCAGAGCATCCACATATCAATACCTAGAATAGTGGAATTCTAGAAAGATATCTATGGGTGGGAAATTACAGTGAGAAGAAGTTATAAGACTCCAGGGATATGTAAGCATCCCAAGGCATTTAAGATGCTCCATCATGTATGAAATGGCGATGAATCAAAGTAAACCCATTAAATATCTATGGGCGTCTCTATTCACAATGTAAAAGAAAGCAGCGGCAAACCCAACATTTGAACTGACTATTATGGCTTCAGTCAAATGTTACTTGTTTAACACACACACGCACATATAAAAGGGTTCCCAGTGGAGAAGAATGACTAGAGATTTTTTGGCTTGTGCTTCTAGAATTCTAGTCTAGATAAAATAAATAAATAATCATATTTATGTCACGATTTGTTCTTTCCCCAGAAACAAACTGACTAATAATAGCATTCAACTTCTCAACTTACAACAAATATATCTAACAACCACCTAAATGTTAGAACAAAATACCATTGCCGCAGCATATTCTTCATTAGAACATATTTAAATCAAACAACATTGATCTGACAGAAAGGGTGTAGCAGACAAGTTTACCGGCAATGAGAATTTTGAAGATCCACTTCTAAAGAGAAGGTCTTTCAGAGCTCTTTTTGCATCAGCGCGCTTGTGACGTGTTTGAAATCTTATGTAGGTCTGCGGTCAATGTTTCTAATGTCAGGAAAGATTAGATAAGGTATTAGCTACCTCACTTATGAATTTCCAGTAATAAAAATATATATCATGACTTTAACTCGTGATCCTCTTGCCCTTTAGCAAAAACTTGCCTACATATGTGAAAAATTATTGAAGTTGAAATTGTTTCACTTAAGATAGTTTAAATATGCATACTCTTCAAGAATTAAATCTGTGTATGCATGTATTGAAAAAAAAATGGACAAGTGAATTAATAAAAAATGGAAAAGGCTCCCAGTGGAAAAGAAATACTCAAAAGTCAATTGAAATGGAGGTCTGTTACATCTTTGTAACCAAATGGCTATGTAAGACATTAGTTTTTGTTGGTGAGTCAATCACTATTATTTCCCATTTCAAGTAGACTTGGAATTCTTCCTATTCGGGTTTAAGAATGAAAAGGTAATGCAGTGCGGAATATAATTTGGAATTCTAAACAAATTGACTTTACGATTTATTGGGCCTCCCAACAGTGATCACAAAATAATTATAAAGGCCATAACCCACAAGGCCGTAAAGAACCAATTAGGTGATAAATAATTGGAGATGTGTTATGACCCAATTAGGTGATCAATAAGGTAAATAATTGGCGATGCACATACTTCTCCCAATAAATGCCATTTATTAAAATTTCCCTGGCTGCTTTATCTTGTAATTTGATAACAGCTACTTTGAAACTTAACATACTACATGAATCCCAAAAGCTGAGACAAAGTTGCATACCTTAGATGGTTTTTGAGCCTTTTTTGCATCCTGAAAAAAACATTACACTATAAAAATTTCTTGTTGAAGAAGGAAAGCATGGTAAAACAAATTTCAAGCATACACACATATATTAGGGAAAGAACTACAAGAGTTTCAAAATAAACATCAGTTACTGAATGCTGAAAACTACTATATGAAAAAAATGCAAATGAAAATAACCTAACCTAGCTTGCTGCTTCCTATGGACCAAAGCCACAAACCACAACATCTAAACATAGAAGAACCTATATCTTACTATTCCCCATTCAAAATATTCCTCTCAGCCATTAATAATTTCAAATTAATTTATTAATAAGATTGACCAGGATAAATTATGCATAACTCACTTAGCTGCCTTAGGGATGAAAGAAAGTTTGCATGAGAAGAGGCTGAGTAAGCCTATACAAAGTTGCATACTTTAGATTGCATACTTTAGATGGCTGTTGAGCCTTTTTTGGATACTGAAAAAAGCAATCAACTATAAAAAATTTCTTGTTATTTTAAAGAAAGCAAGCATGGTAAAACAAATTTCAAGCATACACACATATATTGTGGAAAGAACGAGTTTCAAAATAAACATCAGTTACTGATGTTGAAAACTACTATGAACGAAAAAAATGCAAATGAAAAATAAAGAAACTTAACTTGTTCCTTCCTATGGACCTAAGCCACAAACTACAACAACGAAACATAGAAGAACCTACATCTTACTATTCCTCTTAGCTATTAATTGTTTCAAATTAACTTATTAACAAGACCAACCAGGATAAATTATGCAGAACTCACTTACCCGCTTGTCTCATCTCTCTCTGTCTCTATGTCTCACTTCACATAGATATTTATGGAAGAAATAGAATATGAAAAATAAATTAAAGCACAGTAGAAAATTCGAAAGGGTCCAACAGTGAAACTGAAGATGGTGAGTCAGTGACATTATATGACCAAAAAAAAACCCAAACTCTACTGCAAATTTTACATTCCAAATAAAGTTACAAAACCCTGATGTAATATATCACTCGAAACACAGATATATAGTGCCAAGAATTGGTTAACAACATTTTTTGCCTCTTTAGCACAGAAGAACCCAAATTGGGAGACACAAATGCATAGCATACAAAACCTGATACACAAGCCCAAGTATAAAATGACACGGAACACCACAGTTAAGCAACAGTTACACTCGATTATAAGATGACTCACCTTGACAATCTTAGTAGAAACCATGAACAAAATAAGACACCTTACAAGAAGTACCCAAACCCTAGAAAAATCAATGCCAGGTTATAAACTTGTAAAGATAGGAGATCTAAAGAGAACAGAACAATAAAGATGATGCCCAAACTAATTTCTCATATCTATGTTGTGAAGCAATGAGGGCTCTATATTTAGAATATTCCAGCTGAAAGTATAGCTACTCTTCCAAAAAGCATCTGTGTCAACATTGAACATGATCAATTACACAATTCTTGGGAAAATATTCATCCGTGAACACAGTGTGCCAAGGCCATTTCCTTGCCGTGTTGAATCTGGCAATGGCTGCATAAATACAGGAGATCTGTATTGGTGATTTGGTAAAAGCCTTTGATCAAAATGTTAGGTTTTTAATAGTCAGGAATGATGAGTTAACTCACCTTGACCAAACTAGATAGTAAACAATAACAGATATTCCTTGTCCTAATCGCAGCATCAATATCATGCTCTTAGAACCTGAATATGATAAGGACACACCTAGGACACATTCAAAGTCAGTTTTACTCTCGTTATGTATAGAGTAATGGAATATACTTATTATCATGTCATGCATATGCTCAAATCATAAACTAAGATCAATTCTTAATGTCAACTTACACGTCGTATTTGTTTACTAACCTCAACTAATCTGAATTCTAGAATAAAAAAACCCAATCGATGACTCCAAAATAATCACAGACAAGCAACAAAAAGTTCCAGGTCCAGGGGACCCTAGAGATGAACTCTATAATTTTCAATTTTTCTAATCAATTGAGTTGACAGTATATTTATCATGTTAGCTTTGTTACCAACCTTTCTAATCTTGAATAGAAAATTGTTAAAATCCATCAGGAATTGGATCTAGACTATAGATTTTAGTTTCACAATCAGAGCACAAGAGGAAGATTGTTGTGGAAAAACATCATGATCTACTGGTTCCTGATATGATCCACTGTGAAACTAAGAATAGAGCCAAACAAAAATTGAATTTGGAAAAGGAAATGCAACTTCTCGGCAATATTATAAGATAATGCTCGGTTTGAATAAATGTGTTCAAAGCTTTTTAAATTCAACCCATTAATATAGGGCAAGTAAGATAATTGCTAACTATCATGTCCGAAAATCACTAGTTTGTGCATTTAAAATGTCTGCTGATCTTCATTCAAAAAATAAAAGTCTGCTGATCTGCCATTCAATAGATGAAGTTCTGAAACATGATAAATATAGAATAATTAATCAACTAAAAAACCTCTCCATGGTTTTCCACTCCAGATCTAATAAATAAGTCTATCAATCAACTTGTGAGATGATTCCAACACTATTGCACTAACTGGTTTGAGAATGGGGGGTCGCCCTCATATCAGTGAGATCTCGTGCTATTTTTCACACAACTACATGTAACATTCCAGAGACGGTGGATATCAGAATTCATTTCTTCTAAAATAAAAAGAAGCCCTTGCAAAAGAGAAAAACTGTTAATTCATACTCGATCATTATATAGCGACAACTAATATTAGAACTTTTATTTCCCCAACTGTTTCACTCTGGCAACAATGTAGATGACACTGCCTTAAAAGTTGTATGCTCCATCCACATAAATATTAATTATACTAATAGATAAATATTTCAATATTGCAGATTTCAATACCCACATTGGCAATAATTTGGGATGTTATCATACAAATAGCACCTTCATAAAAAGCTTGAAAACAGTCGGTAGAAAACACTAAACAGTTTGAAGCTTATTAACAATGCTAGTTCATCACAAAAATACAGAACCAGCATCTCAGCACACTCCTTGGCAAATAAATAAGAAATTATTTTATTGTCGATTTTAGGTTTTCAGGTAAAGCAGTGAAAATTACATTCTCCAAAGCCAAGTTATAATCACTGAATCAAGTAAAGTCTTTCTTCACTGTCACTGACTATTAAACAAGATAAGGAGCCTACAACTCAAACAAATACAAGCCATAACATTAAGTTCAAAATTGAATTCCAATGCTTGGACCTCCCATTACATTCAACATTTGAAGGGGCACAAAAGGGGGAAATGTAGTTATTACCATTAAAACTACCAAATACTTCAGCAAAATCATGAACTTTTACCTTCAATTAACAATCTCAACCAACATAACCATATCAACTACTCACCAAATTCAAACTTTTCTCAAATGGGCAATAAAGAAATTAACAAAAGATAGTAATTAAACTTACATCATCCCATTTCTCACAAGAAGTGGGTGTAGAATGAAATGAAGCAACACAACGAATGGACGTTGCAGCAGCAGCAGCAGCACCGGCTGTTGTTGTTGCTGGTAATAAAGTTGAGATTTTTAACGAATTCTTGAGAAACAACACGTTTCGCCATCTGGGTATTTGTGGAAACATGTCTTGAGTCAGCTATCAATATTTGTTATGTAGAGAAAAGTAGTGTTTTTGTTTTTTGTGGGTTCAAAGAAATTGATAAAAACTGAGGAATAAATTAAGGATTGGCCAAAAGTGTTTTGTTTTGGTTTATTAATCATTCGACTGAGCGAAGCTCGCCGAGGTTGTCTCTTTGGTCTCCCCTTTGCTTTCGCTTTCTGCTGTCTTTGGATTCCAGGTTTACGTATTTTTGTGCCCAAAAAAAAAAAAAAACACAAAAATATTTGGGCTGGATTTTTTTATTCCACTTCATGGGCTTGATGGTTGATTGTTTGAATAAACTCTCTTTTATTTATTTTAGTTTTAAAAAATTACATTATAATTAAAAATGTGTGATTACATATACATACATATCAATTTTTGATTTTGTAAGAAGCATAAATTTAAAATATTTTTGATTTTGCACTTCCTTTTAAAAATATATATATATATATGATTTGTTTTACTAGAATTTCAATTTTTGGGTCAAGTGATGAGCGAATAAAAATTATAAATATAGGATAGTCTTCATATGTTCATTTAAGTTAAAAAAAAATGTTAATATTCACAGTTATAATTGGTTAATATTAAAATAAACAATTGTGAAGTTTTTTTTAAAAAAATAATTCAGTGTGGAATTTATGTGTTAATTGGTCTTGTTTTGATGCCTGTTGTTGAGCTTATTATTATTATATAAATGCAGTGTTAGAGAACCAAGTCTATGCGAGTCATTGAAGACACGATGCACCTTAGCAGAAGGTGGTAATAGCAGTTAATGGACTTTTTTTTTTTTTGGAATCGTTGGAAATTACACCGTCAAATTATCTTTTCCGGGCTTAATCGGAACAAGTAAAATCCGTCACAGATTATTATAAGAAATGCACCATCTGAATTCGAACCTAAGACCTCAAAATTAGATTATGAACCCGACACCACCAAAACACGTTGCTTGGCTAGGGAAGTTTGTTTGTATGGATGGAGCTTGACCCAAAGCCAATCACCTTCCTTGAATTGTTTGTCATGTCCATGCCTATCAGCTATGTTCTTCATCCGGATTTGGGCCCTTTGCAAATTGAGAGCTTCAGTTGTTGGGGCAGCAGATCCCTTTCCTGTAACTCAAAATCCAAGTTCTCTAATGGAGTACTACCTCTGATATAAAGAGGAATAGATCGTGGAGGTGTTGGAATTCATACTTTGAGCGCATATTCCGAACAATATATTTTTATTATTGATTAATAAAATAACTACATCTTCATTTTAATTTTGTTAATGGTAATTATTATTATGTCATTATCTATTAGTGCATATTGGTGTTATATATATATATATAAAATCGTGGACAGCAAAAGTAGTATTCTAATTAGTTATAAAAAATCGTGGACATGTCGATAATATGAGATGTGCACCTTAGAAACTTGACGGTATAATCTTTGTTTTCTAGGCACAATTTGGATAGCCTATGACGAAATAATTATTATTAAACATATGTGATGACCTCGACTTGTATCAATTTTTTAGCGTCGCCAAAAGTCGACGCTAAACCTTTTAGCATCGAAACAAAACGACAAGAAAATGGATGCTAAAGGCTGGTTGAGGAAAGGTTTTAGCGTCAAAAAATATCTGGTGATGCTAAAGGTTGATATATAGCATCGAAATATTTATTGCGACGTCAAATGTTAATATTTTTGTGTCGAAAGTCCTATGGCGACGTTAAATGTTGTAATTTTAGCGCCGTTGATTCTTGCGATGTAATATGTTGTTACTTTTAGCGTCGTAAGGTTTTGGCGACGCTAAATATATATTTGGCGGTGAGTTTTTCGGCAATGCTAAAACTTTGGATACTAAAGAACATGTTTCTTGTAGTGGGAACAAGATAGGAAAATTATTTTATCCTCATTGACACTTACTTAAATGACTAATATTATCATTCAGTATTGGATTACTTTTATATTTATAGCGAAAATGCAATATCATGAGGGTAATATGGTCATTTTTATATAAGTCTGTGGGCTTAATTTATACTCAAATGCTATTTCATGAGTTGAAGATTGCTTAAGCATTTTATACTTAACCTGAAATTCAACTTCAACCCATGTGAGATAATATCACTAACATTGTTATATTTTTTCTAGTCCTTTTGCGTTGTAACATCCCGCTGGAGGCAGAACGTTACCGCAGGAGACATGAATAACCCGTCTCTCTGAGCCTCAAAACTAATGAAAAACGGACATGGCATACCCTAAAAATGGACAACCTGGAACATAGTCCAACACCAAAACGCGACCTGAAACGAACATCAAATATGCAAAAGGACCTCAGGTCCGCTACCCAAGCCACATCAAATACCCATCATCAATATTAAGGCTCTATGCCCAAAACTATACGTGCAAACTAAAATTTTAATTTACATACATATAATGGCGTGCTGAGCATGACTCAACACATAAACAAAACAAATAAACTTCTAAACTTATACTACACTCCCAATGACACTAGAGTGGATGATTACAACTTGGGTGATTCTGTCGTCTCGAGCATGACTTTCCAAAACCTTGTGTGGCTGACCGATCTAGTTGTCAACCTACAAAATTAGTAAACTTTTGTGGTGTGAGTTATAAAACTTTGTAAGTAACCATGAATGACAAAAGAGAATTAGTTGAGAATAAACTATGCACATAAGAATTTCTCGACTATAAATTTACATATCAACACTTTGCATAGCTATACTGAAACAAATAAGTTCAAAACCATTTTAAACGACATAATCTTTAATACAAAACCTCAATCACCGCTACTCATACCACACTTGATTCCATATATGCTTGAAGATTCTTTCCACATACAGATAACCCATTTATGACTCTCTTATATAAATATTACAAAATATTTTTATATACATAAGTTCAGGAAATGTACCTCAATATCGATCTCTAAACCTTACATGCCAAAACTGACCAAGTTATACTAAAATTTATGAAATCATACATATAATATATAACAGAAACGAAAGACATAAACTTACATGACATTTATGAATTTACAAAACGTAGCTTGTACAGAATCTCAAATCTTCTACATAACAATTATACACACACAACCTCAGAAAGCTTACTTATACTCATACATATATGGAAAATATTTCAAATGCTAGTGTTTTCATGTATCTCTTCCACATACAAGCCTCTGAGAAATGCATGCATATACAAATCTAAGATCTTAACTCAATTCGGAATTTAGAATATTGCATAGCCAATAATAGAAACGTTTAGAACTTTAAGATATTAAACTCATCAACCAAACAATTCATGCAACCCATTACGAACATAAGTCATATACAATCAATCTCATCCATCATCAAAAACATAAAACATAATACAAATTTCACACTGTCAATCTCATCCACATTCAGAAACGAAAATCAAAATACAAATTTCATACAATCAATCTTATCCACCATCAGTTACGAAAATCATAATATAAATTTTCATACAGTCAATCTTATCCACCATCAAATACGAAAAATATAAAGAAATCATTTTAATCTCATTTTTTGAAAATACATTATGGAACCAGTCTTTTGAAAATACTTCAGAAAACTAACCAGAAGTCCAATGTCTGAGTCGCGTGCTCAAACCAGACATTGTCCAAAATAGGTCAATGTCGACAAAGAGTAACGGGTCGTGCCATTTCAGATGGATAGACCTTATGTAAGCACCACGACGAGTCAAAATCATTAAAATATAGTACGAGCACCGTGGAAAAAATATATCATACCATATAGTAAATGAAATAAAATATATCTCAAACAAAAGAAAGATTCACTGAAAGTAACTTTTTCAAAAAAAAAATTCCCTAGAAAACTACAAAACAAGGATATTCAAAGGATAAAATAAATATATTTTGCTGAAAATGAAATCAAATCTCAAATCAATGTCATCTTAAATTCGTATCAGTCATCCAGGAACCAACTCAATTGGACGAATAAACCAAGCGTCCAATATCTGAGTCGTGCGAAAAGACCAGATATTGTACGAATCAGGACCATGTCGACAGAGGATTGCGGGTCAGTCCACTGTAGCTGGACAAGACCCTATACAAGCACCACCATTATTTAAAAAAAATAAAAGAAATAAAATATGTAGTATGCGTACTGTGGCAGAAACATATCATATTACATCAAAAGTGGAATCAAAATGCTTCTTTTGAAAGCAAAACATTTCAAAACGAACTTTTCAAATCAATTATTTTGAAAAACAAACAAATGAGAACATCCACCCACATATCAGACTCATCATATATTACGCATCAAATTTGCTAACAAATAACTCGTACATAGAGATAACATATCATTATATCACATAAAATGTATCAAATCCATCATCCAGTAACAAATAACTCACACGTCACAAAATGGCAATACGATATTGTATGTTCGTTCAAAAGATGTTTACACCGACATATCTTATATGAATACATATACATATATATACACACATAAATATTTCCTATAGAAACAATCAAGCAAACAAATATACCATACATCAAGTATTCATGACCTAAACTATATCTATTCCCTGCACTGAACATGAACTAAACTAAACTAACCTAATCTGATATGCACTACCTAAAATGAACATGCATGATTGAAACTACATAGTCTGACTGGAATTCTGAACTACATGAACTGAGCACGACTATATGAAAACATGATATGCAACTTGTAAAACATGTATATAACCTGAAAATTATACTACATGCTGAAAACATGTAACTGGTACTGAAAACGTGTTATAAGCTAAAATCTGTGAACATGTTTGAAAAACTGTATTTCATAAAATCTTATACGTGAATTGAAAATACGCCAGTATAGTAGCCTGGGGAGCTGAAACCTACCTAACAAGACCCGACACCACATAGGCAGGGGAAAGTGAACTGAAATACTGAATTGTTTAGCCTATGAGGGTGATCAGTACCCCAAAAGTTGTCTGAACGAACCCATGACACTAAAGTTGAAGGGACGACACTAAACTGGTGATGTGAAAACATATACATATACTGGTAAAATTATTTCTAAAATATATCCTGAATTTCATAAAACCATCTGAAATCATATATCATAAACTTGAAAACTGGAAAATGTGTTCTGAAAACTGACATGCATGATTCATAACTGACTTGATAGTGGCATGACTAACTTGAGAATATAAACTATGCTATCTATAATATTATCTGACATGTTAAATGTGTAAAACATGAAAAATATGGCTGAACCTACATTCTGAGTACATGGCTGAAATGCTAAATACATGATCTATAAAACTATGATTAACTATATCCTAAAAAACATGAACTAATACATACTAAACCATAAATCCTAAGCACATAATACGTGAAAAATCAGGAGGGTAAACTGGAATATAAAATATTAGCATAAACTTGAAACATGAATGGAATTTTTGAACTAACACCAATAGATCGAGAATATGATCTAAATTTCAGGAATTGAGAGCGTGAGCGAAGAACATATACTGATAATGAAATTTGGAACTTAAACAAAGAACGTAAGTAAAAAATATAAACTGAGAATTCGAGCTAAGACATATATAAAAATTTTGAGCCAAATAAGAAGACCAATGAAACAAAAGCTGAAACACAAGAAAATGGAAAGAGAATCATCCATCCATTGACTAACGTCCTATGTGAGCGTGTCCGACTGCTACAGAAAGAATTCATTCGAGGTGTTTAACAGAAGACCTGTGTCCAAGTGTGATTAGCATACTCAAACATAGAAACTGAACATGATCGTGAATGTCATGAATGCATGAACATGCTGTTATATATGCTGACATGGCTGACATGATAACTTAGGATGTTTACTTAACATCTGAAGTTATGTTGACATGCTACTTATCTTGACTAAACTATTAAAGTTACCTAAGATGATTATGATGTGCTATGTTGTATTCATGTTATGACGTGCTCGACAAATCTGATGGGATATTTTTTAACATAGCCAATTTAGCTACCCAAAATGTCCAAAACTACTTATTGGACAAAATGCCCAATTTGGCCTTACATAACATTACCAAGCTTGCATGTTTATTATCATAATCACTTTACACGTTTTCATGTTTATCATCATGCACACACAAATACTTATACAAACCTAACCCAAGCTTATACATGGCCTTAACATTCAGCCAAAACCTCTCTAATAGGCTTCATGCTAACCAATATTACACAAGGCATTACAAACATAATTCTATGACAACACACATAAAATTTCACATCCCTAATCAACCTTATGTATTCGGCTAACACTCAAATTTTTACAACTTGGTAGCTTCATTTTAATCAAACCAAACTCATATCAAATCATAATTCTAAGCATGAATTATTCACCAATCAAAATAACAAAAACTCAACCCTTATTTAAATACCTAGATTTGACTAAGGCCCCATTTTAAGGGAAAATTGGGCAACTCACAAAAAAAAAATACTTAATCTATGTCAAGACTATCATGAAATGCATGAATATGTATGCTTGCAAGTCAATTAGAGCCAAAATTCAAAAATTAAATTTTATGGTTCCACTTGAATGATTTGGGAAAAAATGAAAATGCAAGCTTGAACTTAAAAATGAGAATAAATGAGTTATGGTGACTTACATGAACTCATTGGAGTTTAAAATGCATGAAAAAGATTTGGGCCGGAATTGGGCAAAAATCGAGTCCTATAAAGAGAAAAGTGTATTTGCAAAATGATGAGGAGGCCTATGGTTTTATAAACTCGAAAAGATCGATATGCTGGTCCCTGGACCGGCTTGCCAGTGTCTGATGTAAATTATCTAAGGTTCTAGACACTGTTGACCTGTTTAATAAATCAGTATGCGTGATGTGGCATCGGTATGCTAATATTGAGACCAATATAGAGACCGGTTGACATCATATCGGTTCCAGTAACATTTTTCTGGATGCAAGGGCACCAATAAATCGATTTTACAAAAATTTGCCTAAATGAATGCCAAATGATGCTGAATGCCCGTGAACTTGGACCATCACTATGGTCAACATGCATATTGATTATGCGAGCGATAAGCATAAAATGAATGTCCTACATGACCAGGATGCCCATGACGTGCATTATTGTACATGCTAAAACCTGGAGTGTTACACTTAATCTCCAGTATCTTTCTGTTTCGAGACCTAAGATTCAATCGGAGAACCTTCCAAAAATATCTCGAAAATTTTGGGGTATTATATGCGTGGTAAAATTTGAGATGAAAATTTCAACCGCAAACACCCACCCACTATGGGTAAGATTTTGTAAATATTTAAGCAGATTTAGTAAATTAAAACATTCCCCGCCGCGAGTTTGGTACGTTTTTGGTTATCACTAAAATCTGTGGATAGCTGCAGCGTGTATCCGCTTACCCGCAAATATAAAACATGTGTTTTATGTTTTTAGGGCAAAATAAAATCCTAAAATCTAAAATGACAAAACCCAAAACACAAATCACGCTCTTCTTTTTTTCCAGCCTTATTTACCATCTTCATCTTCTCCATCAACCTGCGTTTGAAGATCTGATGATCTGGTATGGTCTTCATCTTCATCTTCCAGCCTTAGTGTCTGTCGAGTGATGACAACTGACGATCGTGACATTCATCATCTTGGATGGGTAGTGTGGGTGCTAGTGCTATTGATGTTGATGTTGATGTATGAGATGAAGGATATTCAGCTAGTGATTTATGGATGTAATTGTGGTGATATGAATTTGATATTTTATGTAGTAAACTTTTATTTTAGCTATTTCATTTTATGTTATAAACATTTTAAATTTTTATTTATGTTTCCTAATTTGTAAACTATCAATTATTTTCTTTTTGTATGTTATGAAAAAGTATCAATGTTTAAAAAAATTATATTATTAAGCGCACAAGAGAATTCGATATTTTAAAAACCCGTAAAAAATTTACCGGGTACCAATGCAGGTTTGGTAATTTATTTTTTTATGCAGGTGCAGGTTTGGTAATGAAAGTTAAAACCAACAACATATATGTTGTGGGTTTGATTATTTATTTACGTATACAGGTGCAGGTTTAGTAATAGAAAACTCGCACCAAACCCTACCCGCTGCCATCCCTAGGTAAGATGGTATGAGCCTATCTTGCATGATTTTGACTTTGATATCATATATGAGTAACCAAGTCTACCTTAAGAGTTTAGAATTGTCCAATAGTTTGTATGATTAGCCCAATCACTTTTCTTAATCCATGTGTGATAATTTTCTCAACACCCTTATCACATGCATGTCGATTTTTTTCCATGGTTCTTATAAGGAGTGTTAATAGGGTCGGGTCAACCCGTGACCCGACCTGCGGGAGTTTCAAACAAAAATAATGAGTCTTTGGGTTAACCCGACCCGACTTGAAATTTTCGGGTTGGGTCACGGGTTTGAGATTAAAACTCGATCCGACCCAAAAATATAATATTTTTATTATTTTTCTAAAAATTTTATTATTTTTTAAAGTTTTTACTATTATTTCATTTAATTATTACTTTTGTTGTCTTGAAACTTTATATATATGATAATTTTCGGGACATAAAATAACTAATATTTATATTTCAAAATAATTAATTTATTAAAAAAATTTATTTTTTTGAAAGACCCGACCCGACCTGATTGACTTTCACTTCTCAAATTTCAGGTTTGGGTCTCGCGATCCGCGTGACCCAACCCGATCGGGTCTCAAAAATGTCAAAAAAATCGACCCGACCCCTGAACACCCATAATTCTTATCACGTGAAAAGGTAGCGTATGCTGTTCATGTATAAATTTATATTGAATACCATACATAATCCTATAAATCTAACTCATACTCAAAAACTATCTCATGATTGAGGGTTAATTAAACTTTATACACTAACTCAAAATTCAATATCCACCAATATTTGATAATATCATTATCAATTATCAATAAGGATAAGAGGCGAATATAATTTAAGTTGGAGAATCGTGTTAAATAAAAATATAAAAATATTTTCATATGGCACAAATTTGACATGAACGTTAAGAATTTTAAAGAAGACGAAGGCGATGGCGGAGCTTGAAGATGACCTGGAGAACGTTATTGTAAAAATTCCTCATGGGTCGACTGCGATCTCAGACCCTTCAAGCCTCTTGAAAATAATTAAGGGGCTTATTCTCGTAGAGGATGAGCATAGGCTGACTGAACTGGGCCCATTGGAGGTAATGAGGAAATCTGCGACATTGAGTTACCAAGTAAGGATTCTAAAGAACTTTCATCACCTTTTTTTAGTCTTTTTTTTTTTAATGGGAACTAACTCAAAAACTTTGTTCAAACCATGGAGTGCAACCTATTCATGCAGGAGTACATCGAGTCGAGCCAAATGAGAATAAAGGATTTGGAGAAGTCCAACAAGGTTGTGAGAAAGGAAAATTCTGATTTGAAGGCGGGACTTGAGGCCTCTAAGAAGAAGGCGAAAATGGTTGAGAAGGTGGAGAAGGAGCTGAAGGTGACTCAAGCGACATTGAAGCTGGAGAGAGGGGTTTATGTAGTTAAAATAAAAGGTTACAAGGAAAGTGTGTATAGTTTGAGAAAAGAGAATATTGAGTTGGTCGAGCAGCTCGAGGGAATTATTTTTTGAGGCTGTCATCTGTAAACCCGAATAATGGATAAAGGAATATGATAGATTAGAGGTTG
>SKCR01040686.1:0-60526 GCA_019454045.1 Zanthoxylum bungeanum
ACAATAATCTAACCAAGCCTAAGCAACATATTTCCAAGGATAATTTACTCTTAAGTTCGCATGCATAGGTACAAAGCTCATATCTAAGTTTACACATAACACATTTTTATATTTGCATACAACCTATTTGCATATAATCTATGTCCAAATTCATGCATAAAGATAAATTGGCATACGGAAGGCATACAATTTCACATTGGTAGGCACGGAAGCGCAAACAAATAGCATTCATACAAGCATGCATATTAAGGAAAGACACTTAAGCGCATAATAGAAATAGATAACTAAAGAGGTAATACAAATGCATAAGGTAAAAAAGACAACTATATGCTAAAATAGACATGTCGAGATGTGATGCAGAAAAGATATCTAGGATTGACACGAACACATGCGTGGGCCTTTTTCCCAAGCGGTACGTGGAATTGTATCCCGAGTACAGATCATACTACCATCCATTCGGAATCGGTTGTGAAATTTATGTCCAGGTTTCCATCCTATATACCACGAGAAATAATGCCCAAATGCTATCATAACATGGGTACACAAATGATAATAGATCGAGCCAAGACAAGGATAGAAGATGCAATCAGTAGATGAAAGACGCGGCAAATATCGTGGTAAATGTAGCCTTTTAGGCTTTCCTTCCCCCAAATGGAGAACCTTTTAGTCCAACACAATAAGCCCATGCGCTTTTCATTACAATGCGTACAAAGATAAAGATAACTATATGGAACTTCGTATACCCGATTAAACACATCTTACATTCAACCGAATATACATCAACCGGCGCGACAAAGCATCGTGATAAAGGATTTTAATCCCTCAGAATATGGGACCTTTAATCCAACTTACTAAGCCCATGCGCTCGATCACATCATATATATAAACAATAAAGACAATAATATCGGACTTCGTATACCCGATTGAACACATCTTACATTCATCCGAATATACATCAATCGGCGCGGAAAAGCATCGTGATAAAGGATTTTAACCCCTCAGAATATGGGACCTTTAATCCAACTTACTAAGCCCATGCGCTCGATCACATCATATATATAAACAATAAAGACAATAATATCGGACTTCGTATACCCGATTGAACACATCTTACATTCAACCGAATATACATCAATCGGCGCGGCAAAGCATCGTGATAAAGGATTTTAACCCCTCATAATAGGGGACCTTTAATCCAACTTACTAAGCCCATGCGCTCGATCACATCATACATATAAACAATAAAGACAATAATATCGGACTTCTTATACCCGATTGAACACATCTTACATTCACGTGTGCTTAGGGTTTTTTTGTATTTGCTTATTCTTTGTGCCGTATGGTCTTTGTGTCGAGTCCCTAGGGTTGCAATTGTATCTTGTGTGAAGGCTTTGGCGTGAATTAGGATAGGAGAATAGAGGCTTGGTTTGGCTTTGTTTATATAGAGAAGGGCTAGGGTTTCCCCTTGTCTCACAAGGAAGGGATTTGATTTTGTGTTGAGCAAGGAAAGTCAAAGATTGAGGGGGGGGGGCAAGATTTTGGTGAATTAGGAAGGTTGAATATTTGATTGGTGTTAATTAGGCATTTAATTTGTTAGATTAGGAAGTCAATATTTTTAATTGGTTATGATTGATTTTAATTAGGCATAATATTTCTTTAATTTAGTATATAATATTTTAAGTTAGGAAGTTACAATATTTTAATTTGGTATAATTATATTTTATGTTTTATTTAATTTGGTAAATGGTTTAATTATTTATTTAATTCAATTACATTATTTAATTAATATTTAATTTATATTTGATTTAATTTGTGTGTATTTTAGGGGCTATGGGCGTGTAGGCCTCTCTTGGTGGGCTAAGTGTTGTGTTGGCTAAATGAGTGGGTTTGGGCCAAGATTAAAAGGTTTGCGGGTTTTTTTTTTGGCCGAGCATAATTTTTAAAACAAAGGTCCAACAAGCGAACCCGAAGCTAAACATGTGAACTAAATCCAACAAAACGTCAATTCTTGACTCTTCCCTTCCGACGTCCGTTTCCCGCGGCTTCCGCGACTTAAAAGATAGTGCCTCCAAATGAGACTTATCATCGGGTTTCACATGCAAAAATGCAATGCCTACAGTAAGTATTTTTCTTTTTTTATTTTAATTAGAGTTCTTATGATAGTTAGGATGTTTAGGTTTATGTTCTTTGCATATTTTATGAATTTTTATGTTTAGAATATATAGTAACATGCCTAGGCTTATAGAATAATAAAAATAAATGGGAAAAGGGATAGCGACATCATAATTTGATTTCTTCATGATTTTCCGCTGTGCACTTGCGGCCTCTTCCCAACACACACCCACACCCAATCTCACAAAATACTCAATCCACTCCTCACCCAAACCACAACTCAACCCATTCCTTCACTTGGGCGTGATTCAAGCTCGATTCTGTAATTTAAGCTCGGCTTTGGGCATTCAATCTCGAATTTGTATAATTTCGTTCTTTTACCTCATTTTTTTTGGAATTTTTCTTTGTGCGATTTTGTGTTTTAGTTTCTTTTTATGATTGTGGTTGTTTTGTAAAAATTTTTGGCTGTGGCTTTGGTTGAAAAATTCGTAGAATTGGGGGCGAAGGTTGTGTGATTTCTGATATTTCAAGTGTTAGCTTTGGATTAATTTTGGCAAATCTTAAAAAATTAGGGGAAACTCTGTCTGATTATTTTTAAACCCATGGCACCAAAACGAGCCCGTAGTATAGCCGCCGCTGAACCATCTTACAATAATGAAAAATTCATGTCTGCGGCCGCTGAGAAACGCTATGAAAGAAGTGTGGGACAAAAAGTCCCTATCATCGAGCGGGGTTTTGAAATTAACCCGAGGCAATTCCCCCAGATTGATTTTATGATTGCCCAAATGCACTAGCATAAGCTTTGCCAGCAGCCTACCCCTGCCTGCATTCCCATGGTGAGAGAATTTTACACGAATGCTTACGAGCACATTTCGTACCAGGTACTAGTGAGAGGCCAAATGGTGGCATTTGATCGGTCTACGATCAATAGATTTTATAGGCTGTCAGATATAGAGGAGGATGATTACACTGAAACAATCGAGCACCACGACTTATAGACCATCACTAGAACTCTATGCATCCCCAATGTTGTATGGGATATTAACAATAATGGGGAACATGTTAAAATGAGTTCTAGGTTTCTAAAGTCTGATGCCCGAGTTTGGTTCCATTTCTTGACCCGCACCCTCTTACCTAGTACCCACATTAAAAATGTCAACAAGGAGCAGATGATTCTGCTTTACTCGTTAGTTGAGGGACATTCAATATATATAGGTGGGCTGATTTCAAGTAATATAGTTCGGGCAACTCACTCTGCACAGACTAGACTGCTATATTGTAATCTGATAACTAAACTATGTGCAGTAGCTGGGGTGCCCATTGACCCTAAAGAGGAGTCTATACAGCCCACCACTGCCCTTACTGCACGTATTGTCCATCAATTACGAGTAGAGAGAGTCCTTGCACAGGCCGGCCCTTGATCTTTTGTACTTGTTGCACCACAACCGCAACCTCACCCTGCTCCGCGTCTATCGTGATCTCGCTCCGTGTCACAGCGCGTTGAACGGTTGGAATCTCGCATGGATTTCATGGTTCAAAATAGCTTGGCCACAATTCAATTGCTTCAGCAAATGGCTCGCCATTTGAACATGAGCGTTGAGCTGATTCCAGTATTCCCTAACCTGCTAGAGGACGGTAGCGATGATGACGGAGATGAGGATTGATCTAACCTAAGTACCATTTTTCCTTATTTTTTTTGTATTGTAACGCATGGGGATAATGCTCAGTTTAGGTTTGGGGGTATGGGTTGTTCATTTTTATTTTCTTTCCGTTATTTTGTTCCCTGCATGTCGTATGTTTGTTTTCCATTTTTTCGTGTTTTTAATTTTTGCATGTTTTATTTTTGTATGTGTGTTCATTTTTATTTTCTTTCTGATATTTTATTCCCTGTATGTCATGTGTTTGTTTTGCATTTTTGCGTGCTTTTATTTTTGCATGTTTTATTTCAAAAATGCCAAAAATGAAAAAAAAAAAAAGGGTCTGATGATGAGATTGTTTGTCTTAGTTAAAACGTTTTAGGAAAAGATAAATGCTAATTTCACTTTTATCCCAATTTTGAGCATAATATCTAGGTCAGACTCGTATGCACTTAAAAAATAATTCTATAACAGTTAGATAATAAGGAGTTGACAAAGTGACTAGTTAAAATAATCGGTGGTTGATGAATGACCGTTTGCCTGAATATATGTTTCAGTCTGCAGCTATTTTTGATGTGAGGAATGATAAAACAAAATCGTGTATATAAATAATTAATCAGGCCCTTACTTAGTAACCAGGCGTCTTGCCTCAGTAAACAGAGATTGTTCGCGTCAAACGGTGAATGAAAGCCTGAGTTAATTATAATAAAGTTTCTACTTAGTAGCCGGGCATCTTGCCTCAGGAAGTAGAGATTGTTCGCGTCAAACGGTAGAACGTTTAAACATCCAAGATCCGAGTAATTAAGTCCGTATGGGTATCTTAACACCTAGTGCCCTAAAGCCAACTGGTTTGGGAGTCACTGGCCCAAAGCTCGCTACATGTATTAAAGATATTGCAAAAAAAAATCATCATAACTCGCTTTGCGCAGATTGTAGTAGAAAAAATAATTTTAGATACTCAGGTTTTGTTGATCCATTAGCTACTGAGAATTGAGACGAAATCACCTAGTTGATAACTTAGAGTCGAAGCTGTTTGCAGAATTATTCACGCACACACTTAGAGTCTTATTTAGATATTGTGTTCAAAGGAAATGATTTTAGTTGTAGTATGAATTTTGAAGGTTCCTTTAACTTTGATGCTAAACATTCTCTGTGGACGTTTTTTATATAGCTATTATTTCGTTTATTTTCTTTTCTTTTCTCTTGTATTTTTACTTTTGTGTGCATTTTTCTGATTATCTTTCTGCTTTTGTGTGCATTAGTTTGACGTTTGTGGGTATCTTCGCTGTAAGCCCTCACGAGACTACAACTCGTTTATTAGGGACACCTAGGGGTTTAAAGGCTTGTTGCTTACGCTAAATGCAACCGTGACCCCTACGAAAATGGCTTAGTTTAAATGTTATTTTAAAGTTATTTATTGCTTTTTATTTTGTTTGTTTTGCTCGAGGACTAGCAAAATGTTAGGTTTGGGGTGTGATGAGCAGAAAATATATCACATTTTACCGCCTATTTGACCTAATATTTTATTTAGTTTCTCAGGTTTAATGAATGTTTTGATGTGTTTTTGTATGTTTTGCAGATAAATAAAGATTTAGAACTCAATGAAATCAAATCGGAGCTAAAACGACGACGCTCCGCGGACACAGCCAAGCTTTCAATATGAAGCTAATTTTGAAAATGGAAGTTGATACCGCCTTAATGGTTGGTTTTATTTATGTAACATAATGTGACACCGCCTATATGGTCGATCATTAGGTGACATATGATTACCGCCTAAATGGCTGGTTTATGGACAAGTAAT
Source organism: Zanthoxylum bungeanum (assembly GCA_019454045.1). NCBI lineage: Eukaryota > Viridiplantae > Streptophyta > Magnoliopsida > Sapindales > Rutaceae > Zanthoxylum > Zanthoxylum bungeanum. The sequence continues at coordinate 5,551 of SKCR01040686.1, forward strand.
GACACCGCCTTTATGGCTGGTTTGACTTAATTGGATAATACTGAAAAAATCTATATTATAATAAGTGAGATTCCTTGGTTTGAAATATTAAAAGTGGATCCCCTAACCCCAGCACTTTCTGTTTATTCTAGGAAAATGATGAAACATAATATTTATGTGTTTAATAATTGATTTAATTATTTTATTTGTGATACTTTGGCTTGTTTATTGAATCTTAACCTTAATGCTTCTTGTTGCCTGATCACCAATAAGATTGATGTGGTAAACTTAAAATGAACTTGGAAAATGAATTTTGGGTTTCAGTCTTAGATTCAATAGCTCACGATCTCCCTTAAGGATAAATACCCTTAATAGATTTCCTTACAGGATAGGAATATACCTGTCGGGCGGGGGTAGCCATAATTGGAACTTGAACTTAATGAATTCAGGTAACTTGGTTAACATAGACATATGATTAATTGGGTATTTGCGTCTGACCATCAACAGAGGCTTTTGCATATCTTCGTGTTCCAGGTAACAAACTGATTTATTACACGTATATAAGAGAATCAATTCATCTTTATAATAATATTGTGTGGAATCACAACCCTAGATATTTATGTCTTTTGTTTATTTTACTTAGTATTTTCTTTTTTGTATATTTTTTATTTATTTATCAGCAAATCCACATTCAACAAACCAATCAAGCAATCATTCTCTTCTCCCTTTAATTGGATACATGTAAATAAATAGAATCAATAATTAATAACAACAGTAGAAATTAAGTCCTCGTGGGATCGATATTTTTATACTACTTGAGCGATACATGCGCTTGCGTTACGTGTGTGATTTCACTGATCAAGTTTTTGGCTGAGCGAAAAATATATCACATTTTACCACCTCTTTGACCTAATATTTTGTTTAGTTTCTCGGGTTTAATGAACGTTTTAATGTGCTTTTGTGTGTTTTGCAGATAAATAAAGATTTAGGACTCAATGAAATCAAATCGGAGTTAGAACGACGAAAAAGGACAAAATGGGAATTTCTGCACATGACGCGTCGCGACGTAGATCACCTACGCGTCACGAAGCGCTTCTATTATAAAGCTGCCGATAATTATTGTATTCACGTCGCGACGCGCGGTGCTCCGCGGACACATGTCGAGATCTCAGCAAAATGAGTTTACGCGTTGGCGCATCGCGACGCGCAAAGCTTCCTACGTCGTGACGCGAAGGCCTAATTTTTGCCTATAAATTCAGTTAATTTTCTTTTAGAATTTTGAAACTTTCCAGATGTTTCTGAATAAGGATCTGAGGACCGTATCTTATTTTTTATATTTTTTATATTTTTAATTATGTACTTTTATTTTTAATTTTAATAATAGTTTATTTGTTTTATTTTTATTTTATGTTTCGTACTTAATTTCCGCTGGGGGAAGGGTGAAACATTTAATATGATTATCTAGGTTAATCTCACTTAATTTATAATATGGAAATTGTAATCTAATCACATGGATTAAAAGTTGATACCGCCTTAATGGATGGTTTTATTTATGTAACATAATGTGACACCGCCTATATGGTCGGTCTTTAGGTGACAGATGATTATCACATATATGGCTGGTTTATGGACAAGTAATGACACCGACTTTATGGATGCTTTGACTTAATTGGATAATACTGACAAATTCTATATTATAATTAGTGAGATTCCTAGGTTTGAAATATTAAATGTGGATCCCCTATCCCCATCACTTTCTGTTTATTCTAGGGAAATGATGAAGCATAATATTTATATGTTTAATAATTGATTTAATTATATTATGGGTAATTATTTAGTTTGTTTATTGGATCTTTAGCTTAATATTTCTTGTTGCCTGATCACCAATAAGATTGATGTGGTAAACTTAAAATGAACTTGGAAAAGAGATTTTAGGTTTCAGCCTTAGATTCAATAGCTCACGATCTTCCTTAAGGATAGATAACCCTTAATAGATTTCCTTACAGGGTAGGAATATACCTGTCGGGCGGAGGTAGCCATAATTGGAACTTGAACTTAATGAATTCAGGTAACGTGGTTAACATAGACATATGATTAATTGGGTTATTTGGGTATTTGCGTCTGACCATCGACAAAGGCTTTTGCATATCTTCGTGTTCCAGGTTAAAAAACTGATTCATTACACTTATATAAGAGAATCTATTCATCTTTATTATAATATTGTGTGGAATCACAACCCTAGATATTTATGTCTTTTGTTTATTTTCCTTAGTATTTTCTTTTGTTTATTTTATTTATTTATTTATTCAGCAAATCCACATTCAACCAATCAAGCAATCATTCTCTTCTGCTTTTAATTAGATACTTGTAAATAAATAGAATCAATAATTAATAACAACAATAGAAATTAAGGTCTTGTGCGATCGATATTTTTATACTACTTGAGCGATACGTGCGCTTGCGTTAGATGTGTGATTTCACCGATCATACCAAATGACACGGAACTCACTTGGATGTTTAAGGCCAAGCAAACCCCTCGCAACGAATAGAACCCCAAGCACCGCAAATTTGATTTTGTAGTACAAAACTCTTCAAAGGCCACAAAAAAGACCCACAAAGAACTTGTCTTTGTGAACCCTTAAGATGATTCCTTGTAGTGTTCTGCTGGCACGGAGATGCCACTATGGTTGCCACACCTTAGATAATTCGATTGCATGAAGTAAGAGGAATCCCTCCCTTAAGCAATTTTAGACAAAGCCAAGCTTTCAAGATGAAGCTAATTTTGAAAATGGAAGTTGATACCGCCTTAATGGTTGGTTTTATTTATGTAACATAATGTGACGCCGCCTATATGGTCAGTCTTTAGGTGATAGATGATTACCGCCTATATGTCTGGTTTATGGACAAGTAATGACACCGCCTTTATGGCTGGTTTGACTTAATTGGATAATACTGATAAATTCTATATTATAATAAGTGAGATTCCTAGGTTTGAAATATTAAAAGTGGATCCCCTAACCCCAGCACTTTCTGTTTATTCTAGGGAAATGATGAAGCATAATATTTATATGTTTAATAATTGATTTAATTATTTTATTTGTGATACTTTCGCTTGTTTATTGAATTTTAACCTTAATGCTTCTTGTTGCCTGATCACCAATAAGATTGATGTGGTAAACTTAAAATGAATTTGGAAAATGAATTGTGGGTTTCAGCCTTAGATTCAATAGCTCACGATCTCCCTTAAGGATACATACCCTTAATAGATTTCCTTACATGATAGGAATATACCTGTCGGGCGAGGGTAGCCATAATTGGAACTTGAACTTAATGAATTCAGGTAACTTGGTTAACATAGACATATGATTAATTGGGTTATTTGGGTATTTGCGTCTGACCATCGACATAGGCTTTTGCATATCTTCGTGTTCCAGGTTAAAAAACTGATTCATTACACTTATATAAGAGAATCTATTCATCTTTATTATAATATTGTGTGGAATCACAACCCTAGATATTTATGTCTTTTGTTTATTTTCCTTAGTATTTTCTTTTGTTTATTTTATTTATTTATTTATTCAGAAAATCCACATTCAACCAACCAATCAAGCAATCATTCCATTCTCCCTTTAATTAGATACTTGTAAATAAATAGAATCAATCATTCCATTCTACTTGAGCGATACGTGCGCTTGCGTTACATGTGTGATTTCACACCGATCATACTAAATGACACGGAACTCACTTGGATGTTTAAGGCCAAGCAAACCCCTCGCAACGAATAGAACCCCAAGCACCGGAAATTTGATTTTTTAGGAACAAAACCCTTCAAAGGCCATAAAGAAGACCCACAAAGAACTTGTCTTTGCGAACCCTTAAAATGATTCCTTGTAGTGTTCTGCTAGCACGGAGACGCCACTATGGTTGCCACGCCTTAGATAATTCGATTGCATGAAGTAAGAGGAATCCCTCCCTTAAGCAATTTTGGACAAAGCCAAGATTTCAAGATGAAGCTAATTTTGAAAATTAAGTTGATACCGCCTTAATGGTTGGTTTTATTTATGTAACATAATGTGACGCCGCCTATATGGCTAGTCTTTAGGTGACAGATGATTACCGCCTATATGGATGGTTTATGGACAAGTAATGACACCGCCTTTATGGCTGGTTTGACTTAATTGGATAATATTGACAAAGTCTATATTATAATAAGTGAGATTCCTAGGTTTGAAATATTAAAAGTGGATCCCCTAACCCCAACACTTTTTGTTTATTCTAGGGAAATGATGAAACATAATATTTATGTGTTTAATAATTGATTTAATTATTTTATTTGTGATACTTTGGCTTGTTTATTGAATCTTAACCTTAAAGCTTCTTGTTGTCTGATCACCAATAAGATTGATGTGGTAAACTTAAAATGAATTTGGTAAAGGAATTTTGGGTTTCAGCCTTAAATTCAATAACTCACGATCTCCCTTAAGGATAAATACCCTTAATAGATTTCCTTACAAGATATGAATATACATGTCGGGCGGGGGTAGCCATAATTGGAACTTGAACTTAATGAATTCAGGTAACTTGATTAACATAAACATATGATTAATTGGGTTATTTGGGTATTTGCGTCTGACCATCGACATAGGCTTTTGCATATCTTCGTGTTCCAGGTTAAAAAACTGATTCATTACACTTATATAAGAGAATCTATTCATCTTTATTATAATATTGTGTGGAATCACAACCCTAGATATTTATGTCTTTTGTTTATTTTCCTTAGTATTTTCTTTTGTTTATTTTATTTATTTATTTATTCAGAAAATCCACATTCAACCAACCAATCAAGCAATCATTCCATTCTCCCTTTAATTAGATACTTGTAAATAAATAGAATCAATCATTCCATTCTACTTGAGCGATACGTGCGCTTGCGTTACATGTGTGATTTCACCGATCATACTAAATGACAAGGAACTCACTTGGATGTTTAAGGCCAAGCAAACCCCTCGCAACGAATAGAACCCCAAGCACCGGAAATTTGATTTTTTAGGAACAAAACCCTTCAAAGGCCATAAAGAAGACCCACAAAGAACTTGTCTTTGCGAACCCTTAAAATGATTCCTTGTAGTGTTCTGCTAGCACGGAGACGCCACTATGGTTGCCACGCCTTAGATAATTCGATTGCATAAAGTAAGAGGAATCCCTCCCTTAAGCAATTTTGGACAAAGCCAAGATTTCAAGATGAAGCTAATTTTGAAAATTTAAGTTGATACCGCCTTAATGGTTGGTTTTATTTATGTAACATAATGTGACGCCGCCTATATGGCTAGTCTTTAGGTGACAGATGATTACCGCCTATATGGATGGTTTATGGACAAGTAATGACACCGCCTTTATGGCTGGTTTGACTTAATTGGATAATATTGACAAAGTCTATATTATAATAAGTGAGATTCCTAGGTTTGAAATATTAAAAGTGGATCCCCTAACCCCAACACTTTTTGTTTATTCTAGGGAAATGATGAAACATAATATTTATGTGTTTAATAATTGATTTAATTATTTTATTTGTGATACTTTGGCTTGTTTATTGAATCTTAACCTTAAAGCTTCTTGTTGTCTGATCACCAATAAGATTGATGTGGTAAACTTAAAATGAATTTGGTAAAGGAATTTTGGGTTTCAGCCTTAAATTCAATAACTCACGATCTCCCTTAAGGATAAATACCCTTAATAGATTTCTTTACAAGATAGGAATATACATGTCGGGCGGGGGTAGCCATAATTGGAACTTGAACTTAATGAATTCAGGTAACTTGGTTAACATAAACATATGATTAATTGGGTTATTTGGGTATTTGCGTCTGACCATCGACAGAGGCTTTTGCATAACTTCGTGTTCCAGGTTAACAAACTGATTTATTACACGTATTAAGAGAATCAATTAATATTTATAATAACATCGTGTGGAATCACAACCCTAGATATTTATGTCTTTTGTTTATTTTACTTAGTATTTTCTTTTGTGTATATTATTTATTTAATTATTCAGTAAATCCACATTCAACCAACCAATCAAGCAATCATTCCCTTATCCATTGAATTAGATACCTTTAAATAAATAGAATCAATAATTAATAAAAACAGTAGAAATTAAGTCCTTATGGGATCGATATTTTTATACTACTTGAGCGATACGTGCGCTTGCGTTACGTGTGTGATTTCACCGATCACTACACATCACCCAAATATTAATACATGACTTTATTTGACTCTGTCTGGACTCTCACTCTATCTCTGACTCATTCCGGTGGACTCCAACCTTAGTGACTGCATCAATATCTGTCTTCTCGAGCTCGTCCTCTAAGATTACCTGCAACCACAGAAAACTGGGAGTGTGGGGTTAGATTGTCGTACGATCTAAGTGAGTGGACAATAAACTGGAAAAAACTGATATAAAAGCTTTTGGTTCTAAAACCAAAGTTCCAGAAATATCTTTATATGAAAACTCTTTTCTGAAAAATTCGATCTAAAATCTCATTTATAAAACTTAACCTTTCTGAAAACTGCTTTCTAAAAACCGTTTCTAAAATCTGGTATTTGAAAACTGTTCTCTGGAAATCTGGTGTCTGAAAACTGATATGTATCTGGAAAACTTGACGTATGAGGGCGTTACGTATCGCCATTCCCCCAAACGCCTATATGGATCCTGGAATGCAAAACCATGACTTTGGGGTGTTACGTATCGCCGTCCCCCAAAACATGCCACTCATGTCCTTGAAACTGGTGGTCTTGGGGTGTTACGTATCGCCGTCCCCCAAGCCACTGAACTAGATCCGGTAGTGCTGATCAATGCTACTACTTGACCATGAAACTAGTATCTATGGGCGTTACATATCTGTTGGACAATTATGACCCATAGCGTCACTATTTGTACTGATCATGGTGTTGTTGTACAAATTAACTATGTGACAAAGGAGATTGCTCTCTTATCATTTGTGATTAGATCACCTTAGATGTATAAATGATGAGAGGTCCCTATGATTTGTTCCTGGACGGAGAATGATATGAGACAGTATCAGTCCACATATGATAAATCCTTAAATATCCCTAGTCAGAGTATTATCGAGATTGGACATCGATAAATACGTAAAAGACTAGTATTGCACTTGTGCGCGTTGTGAGGGCACAACAACATAGTTCTCATATATTTGGGTATTGGATACTCATGCAAGTGTAATGGGAGGTTGTGTTTCACCGATGGTACGGGAAACAGCTTCGCTCTGGATAGACCCCCTCGGAATCCCATTGGCAGTATGACTGTGTGTCTATGGAAAACCGACATCAGGGTAGGTGTATTTGGTCTTAATCTGAGACTTGCACCGCTAATACTTACGACAATCAATATACTTTGGTTGAGGTCGTCCAGGGCTTTAACTGGTTCTGTGTACGCCAATACTGGGTATGTTGAGAATCGTAGAGTATTGGGTGTGATGTCAAGACGGAAGTATCACTCCAGTCATAGTGGAGATGATGTCACGTAGGATACAGTATTAGTACTCTTAAGTGCTGCGCGGCCATCGGGATATTATGACTAGGTCCTGTATATCCGATTATAGAGACTAGTTACCAGACATCAGACATGTGCTTCGTACGGGGCAGACACAACTCCAGCCCCAGGCCTAGCACGTGACCATCAGATACTAGATCGATATGCACTATACGATGTATACTACGCCTGATAAAGATCCTTCATTCCTGTAAGGATATTTCCGGAGAATTGGGTAGGCATGGTGCTTTGCTAGAAGCCAACCTTGTCTTGTGAATCGGTAAAACGTAGTACTTGGTACTTACGTGTTCGGATAGTCCGACGACCGTATTTACTGCCAACATATCCGAGGATCTCACGGGTCGCTTCCCAATGATTCACCGATGATGTATGACTCGCACTTTAATTAATCTGGGATTAATTCGATGAGAGAGAAAATTAATCTGGGATTAATTACAGAGATATTTATCTGGGATAAAATATCGTCTAAAGAGAGAGAACGTGATTAATTTGGAATTAATCGGTAAAATAAATTTAATAGTTAAATTTGATTTTTCTATTTAATTTATTCGAATGGGCTAAAATTAATATATCGGATATATTAATATAAATTGGATTTCATTACGAAATTAAAGTCGGACTTTAATGCGAACGAACGAATTAATGTTAGTTGGACTAATATTTAAATTGTTGTTTTAATAAGCAGTTGGACTGTATTATAGTTGATTATATAATTGGATTATAGTAATCAATATATTTGAATTAATTAATTTCAATTTACAGTTGATTTTATAATTGGATTATAGTAATCAATATAATTGAGGTTAATTGATTTAAATTATATTTGATTGTATAGTTGGACTATAATAATCAATATAATACATAGTACCACAAATCGTTGATTAAATAGTTGGACTATTAGGAATCAAGATAAATGAAATATTAGTGTTTAAAACATAATCCTAGGTGAAAATGTATTTAAACGACTATATTTTAAATTGGGAATAATTTCAGGATGGTCCTGGAAATAAATAATAAGTTACTTTATTTGATAAAATAACCTATTATGCCTAAGCCAAGAATTAAGCAAATAGTAGAGCATAATCTTTGGAAGATTTATGTGATGATAACTTAAGTGCTTAATTCGATATACTTGTCATAAATCTATGTTTAGATTTAAGAAGTATTAAAATTGCAATAAATAAATCTTGGAGGGTTAACGACTATTCTCGAGGAGATAAAGTCAAACTTTGCAATTAGGTAAGTGGCGCAAGGCGCACCATACTTCAATATTCTAGAAACCCAAGGCTTGGCCAAAGGCTTCTGAAATATTTGAAAGGGCAAAGGCAAAATCATTATGATCTTCTGGGAAGATAAATGACATATCCTAAAGTGACTGCCGTTTGGATATGGCAGACACGAAGGAATTAAAGAAAGGGCAAGGCTCTGACTTTAAGAATGTTTGTCAATATTATGTCTATTACTAGTATTAAAATTGGATTTTAAAATACTTAGTGTGGTACATAAATTATATGGATTGATGTTCAGAATCTGCTGTGAGCAGGATACTGACTTCAAGCTGAGATTAATCTGCGAATCGGAAACAGGATGAAAGTCGCTGTTTCGACCGTAGAACCCTAAGTTTAGGAACTATCTTTTGGGTATGTACTTAAATTAGGAACTGTTATAATGTAACTAGTTTAACTAGAAACATTATCTTTATATCAGTGTTTAATCCGTTGCGGATAGACCTTTATATTCTAGAACACTAAAATGTTTCATTATATAAAGAATGATATTAAGATAAAGACATTAGATGTGAGTAACAGAATTTATTTTTGAATATAAATAAAATCTCAAACATATAAAATGACAATATATAGCTCAAACTGATTTGATCAGTAGAGACTTATTTGTGGCATTGTTGTCTGGGACACAATCAAACAAGACTCGTATATCCACACTTTCGAAGAGTGGGTACTAGGACTAATTTGATTCTATTCAAATAAAGTCTACGAATCTAGTTTATTGGCAAAGTGCCTAAAACACTATTTACTTGGTAAAAGTGCTAGTACCACCGATCTGTTAGCCCTATTCATAGTGAAGTAAGTGGGCCCATATCTAGCAATGCTAGATGTGAATATGAATATTTCGTGACCTTAACGGATGTGGCATCACGTTATGGTTATGTGTTTCTTTTGAAGAACACAAATCGATAACTTTTAGAGTTTCGACATGAAGTAGACAAACAGATCGTCTAAAGTATTAAACCGTCGGGGTAAGACCTTAATGGAAAATACTTAAGCAGTAAGTTTCAAAAATACGTGAAAGAGTATAGTATTCTTTCAATGAGGACTCCTCCCGAGACACGTCAGTTTGACTGTGTGTCCGTACGGAGAAACTGAATTTTGTAAGACATGATAAGGCTAATCATGAGTCGCTCTGAGCTATCATTTCCTTCAACGGATATGCATTAACAGTGCAAGAACTTATTTTGAATAAGGTTCCATAATTATCTGTTTGACAGATATCATATTGGATATGAATGGGAAAGATACCGAGTTTCTCATTCCTGATGATTTGGGTATGCTAGGCATATGTTTGGATGATACCAAACTAAAACCCAAATAGGATAAGTGCCAATTGTAGGTCATCCTAGGGATACCATAAGTATAGTACTTATACATCTCACGAGAGAACAATGTTATTGTTGCTCACCATGCGGTTTTCCTAAGAGGAATACCGATTTGCAGTTGTAAGTGGGAGGATGGTATAACTCGATGAAAATCGGAGTAATACTGTTCAAGGCATGAAATCCTTAATGGAACACAGATAGTTCATCAATGATGAAACTATACCATTAATCTTCGAATACACAAGAACCGCGTAGATCGGAGAGAATCAGAAAACAACCTGGGGTATGGGTTTCTGATCTCACCTCATAAAGATGTCAATCTTGTTGAGGTAGACCAACTGACTACGTTTGAGGAAGTGATACAAGGTATCGACTCCCTTTTATGGCAAAGTGCCATGAGTCCGAAATGGATTCCATGTATACCAACTATGTTTAGACACTAGTTGATGTACCATAAGGCATTGTGCTTATTGGTACTTAAAGGTCTTCAAGGAAGACATACATGGATGGAAACATACCAACGTACAAAGCTAGGCTTTTAGCGAAAAGGTATCGTTATCAACATTGTGTTGATTACGGTTCAACCTTTTACCTGTTGCCACGGTAAATCCATTTGGATAATGCTTGCTGAAATTGTACATTTATGAAATGTGTCAGTTAAAGATCAAAATCGCTTTCCTTTAACGGAAACCTTTTGGAGAATGTTTATAACATCCTGACAATTTTGTCGTACCTAAACCAGCAAACTAGGTTTGCGGGTTGTTTGATCCATGTTTGGATTGAAGCAAGCAAAAGGTTCTTAGAGCTGATGTTTTGATGTAATCATAATGGTTTATGATTTAATTCAAAACGAAAATAATTCTTGTGTATATAAGGAGGTTAGTGGGAGCGCACTGATAGTGAATGTCCTGTATAAAATAATGATAATATATGTCATTTCTTGAAAATGATATTCCCATAAAACAATCGGCGAAAGCTTGGCTTTCGAGATAATTCCCCGTAGAATTCTTAGGAGTAACAACCTTTATTCTAGGAATAAAGATCTATTGGGGTAGATTTAAAGTTGTTAACACTCTCTGAGAAATTGTACATTTAAAATGTACGTGACCTGATGTCTCATACGCTTTGAGCATATGGAGTCACAATCAGACCAATCCGAGTGATAGTCACTGGATTGAAGTTAAGAACATCCGTTAGAGAACTGAGGATGCTGTCTTACTCTGTGGAGATGGAGAACTTGAAGTGACTGGGATCACTGTAGCAAGTTTCCAAACCGATAAAGACGACAATAAGTCGCAAACGGTACTATAAAGTTTGAATACCGGAACAGTGAGCTGGAAATCTTCCAAGCAAGATAATGTTACCATATAAACAACAAATACGGATTATTGCTGCAGCTGAGGCAGTAATAGAAGCCATTTGGGTCGATAATAAATCTAATTAGATTAGATATAGTTCTGTTAGCGGCTGAGCTAGGCGTCAGCACAGACTAAAGAATTAATGGTCTCATCAACGATCCAGATATATACTTCGATATTCATCTGATTCGTTCGGATCATACATCATGGTGATGTAATGATCGTATAAATCGCATCAGACGATAATCATGTAAATCTGCTGACGAAAACCTTTTTCTCAGCATTTGGCCAACCGTACATAGTTCGGGTGTTGTAGGCACTCGAGTGACTGGCTATAGGCCAAGTGGGAGATTGTTGGACAATTATGACCCATAGCGTCACTATTTGTACTGATCATGGTGTTGTTGTACAAATTAACTATGTGACAAAGGAGATTGCTCTCTTATCATTTGTGATTAGATCACCTTAGATGTATAAATGATGAGAGGTCCCTATGATTTGTTCCTGGACGGAGAATGATATGAGACAGTATCAGTCCACATATGATAAATCATTAAATCCCTAGTCAGAGTATTATCGAGATTGGACATCGATAATACGTAAAAGACTAGTATTGCACTTGTGCGCGTTGTGAGGGCACAACACATAGTTCTCATATATTTGGGTATTGGATACTCATGCAAGTGTAATGGGAGGTTGTTTGTTTCACCGATGGTACGGGAAACAGCTTCGCTCTGGATAGACCCCTCTCGAATCCCATTGGCAGTATGACTGTGTGTCTATGGGAGTCCGACATCAGGGTAGGTGTATTTGGTCTTAACCTTAGACTTGCACCGCTAATACTTACAACAATCAATATACTTTGGTTGAGGTCGTCCAGGGCTTTAACCGGTTCTGTGTACGCCAATACTGGGTATGTTGAGAATCGTAGAGTATTGGGTGTGATGTCAAGACGGAAGTATCACTCCAGTCATAGTGGAGATGATGTCACGTAGGATACGGTATTAGTACTTTTAAGTGCTGCGCGGCCATCAGGATATTATGACTAGGTCATGTATATCCGATTATAGAGACTAGTTACCAGACATCCGACATGTGCTTCGTACGGGGCAGACACAACTCTAACCCCAGGCCTAGCACGTGACCATCAGATACGAGATCGATATGCACTATACGATGTATACTACGCCTGATACAGATCCTTCATTCCTGTAAGGATATTTCCGGAGAATTGGGTAGGCATGGTGCTTTGCTAGAAGCCAACCTTGTCTTGTAAATTGGTAAACGTAGTACTTGGTACTTACGTGTTCGGAAGTCCGACGACCGTATTTACTGGATCAGTCCGACGACCGTATTTACTGCCAACATATCCGGGGATCTCATGGTTCGCTTCCCAATGATTCACCGAGATGTATGACTCGCACTTTAATTAATCTGGGATTAATTCGATGAGAGAGAAAATTAATCTGGGATTAATTACGGAGATATTTTATCTGGGATAAATATATCTATCTAAAGAGAGAGAACGCGATTAATTTGGAATTAATCGGTAAAATAAATTTAATAGTTAAATTTGATTTTTCTATTTAATTTATTCGAATGGGCTAAAATTAATATATCGGATATATTAATATAATTGGATTTCATTACGAAATTAAAGTCGGACTTTAATGCGAACGAACGAATTAATTTAGAATTAATTCGTAAACGACGTTCGTAATATATTTGCGTGGCATCGATATTTAATTAAATTAGATTTAATTATTTAACGACGGAAGTTCGTTTAATTGGATTAAACGGAACCGAGCCGCGGCAAATGTTCGTAGAGATATTTGAATTTTTCAATTCAAATAGTGGGGCCCATGTGTGGTAGGTGTACCTACCACCCAACTACCTTGTTTTACTTTTGGAAAACCATTTACCCACACCTACCAAGTTTAGGGTAAAAGTGAAATGGTTTTTACCTAAAGTATAAAAACAAAATATCTCTCTACACTTGGCAACTATCATTATTCATTAGATGAATATTTTAGAAACCCTAGAGAACTCTCTCTTCACTCTTTTCCCTCCAAAAACGCCCAAGGGGCTGCCATACACTGTCAAAAACGTGACAGTCCAAGAGAGGAGGAAACTTGATTTTGTGGCAAGATCCAAGTGCTAGTACACTTCTAAGAGGCATACGAAGGTGTTAGGGAAACCCACCACGAGCCGGGAATCGTTAGACGAAGATTGAAGCTCCAAATCTCAGCTCAAAATCTGATTTTTCAAGGCAGTGAACTGCACTGCAGTGGGCGTGGAAATGGAGGCCAAAATCGTTTTGTTTGTTACCGTATCGTCTCAACCGATCGATGTGAGTATTCCGCTACCTCCGTTGATGTATTCACATATGTTTTTCATGCTTGTTATGATCTTGGGACCTAAATAGAAACCAACAATATCGCCGTCCCCCTAGCCCTGAACTAGGATCTGGCGGCGTTACGTATCGTTATCTCCATAGTCCTCTACATGTGCACATGTTCTATGTCCGTCAATTTCAAACTGTATCAAGTTACATACTGGGGTGGGTTTTTCCCCCATGTCCCGAAAACACAAATCTCATGTTTTTAAATCATTTATAACTCAAAACTTATGCTGAAAAAATAATCTTTCCGAATCATCACTGAATCTAAAACATCCGTAATAAAATTCGGTCTAACGCCCTATATGCTTTTAAAAAGATAAAATCAGTTCTGAGAAAAGAGGTCTACTCACTATTTTTGGAATTTGGCTGGCACTGAATCCCTTCATCGAAAAAGATTGTGGTTCATGTGGATAATCTACGATCGGAAACTCGATTAGTATGTTCATTGTAAAATGAGCTTCGAAACTTAGCTAAGCTTATTAATACATCAATGTGTTTTATCTACAAGGCTTCTCATGCTTGTGTCTTGATGTAAAATACGTATACGAACTAATTCGAGACCTATAAGATGGCCTCTAACACATACGGGTGGAACTGAAATGATTTAGAATCGTTTAGGGAATAATTTGTGTCACGCGTCGCGACGTAAATCCTTGTGCGTCGCGACGCGCGGCATCTAGAGGCGTGCAATAATTTTTCTCTTGCGCGTCGTGACGCAAAGTTCTTCAGCGTCGCGACGTGATCTGATTTTCCAGGATTCTGTTTGGCTTCTCCAAGTTCATCCAATGCACACAACATCAAATTACACTTCATACTAATACTTCCATACTAAAATCAATACACAATACATTATCATACATCAACTTCGCACATTATAATCTAAGTTAACATCTTCAACACTCATTAATCACATCATTCCCACTCTTAGCTTAACCCCTAGAATTCATCAAATTTGGGTACTTAAGCTACAACCAATTTCTTTACTTACCAATCAATAATAAACAACCCTTAGCATGCTAGTACTTCTATCTTGTCTTCAAACTTTCAAAATTCAACAAATCAAATTTGGGTTAAGTTGGTCTTACCTCTTCCTTGTGAATTCCCTCATTCTTCAAGGATGACATGCCCAACCTTGCTTCATCTTCCTTCTTTTCCTTCTTCTTTCTTCTTCTCAATTCTTTATTCTTCTTCTTCTTCTTCTTCTTCCTCTTCTTTCTCTCCTTCTTCTTTCTCTTGTTCATTCTCCCTTCCACATTTCTTCTTTCTTTTATTGTTCTAATTTATGATTTGGTGAATAGTATACCATTTATATAGTAGGAGTCATTTGATATTTGGAAGTTTGTGGAAAAGTGTGGAATTTTGGAGAATATTTGAGATTCTTCTATTTGGGTCCGAAGTTACTATTCATCCGATTTTTTGACTTACGATTTTAACCTATTTCTGGTCTGATAGTTATCTCACAAGGGTATATGTTTCCAATTATAATTTTTACTATGTAACACTCGTCTCACAGTGAGTCAGTAGTCAGAATTCCCGGTCGTTACACAAAACCCGGCTCGCAGCTCATGATGGTCAATTTCTTGAGCTTTAGCTTTCGGGCTTGCTACTCTGCTGACGAGCTTCCACCAGGGTAAAACGTGCCAGAAACTGGGGGCTTATGTAATGGGTAAAATCAGATCATAGCCAAAATGGGCACAAGCAAGTGATACATGCATACTAGCATAAGAAGCCCAATGGGAAGGAAGCTCAGTCAGTGAAATTTGGTGTCGGCCTAAGCTCGTACGCCGCGAGAAGACTTCATCGACCTTGCTAAGATTACTTAGGACGTGATCTCCATTGAAACCTCTACGAGCTCGTCCCCTACGTGGGAGCTCACTTGACGTATATCCTATGACCTATAAACCATCGAATATTTGTTCTCATGGGCCCAAGATCTCTACTCGCAGCTCGTTATGAAGCAACTTGAAAGCCGCACAAAGTTCTGAACACCCCCAAACGTTCAAGAATTAAATTAAAGCAATAATACCACCATAAATTAACTGCATCTTCGAGAATATCTCACTCATATTTAAGATAGTAAAAATTCCTATAAATTAGGGATAAACATGGCAATGTAACCCCCTAATTTATCTCTCATTAATGTTGATCTTATTTTGGAATTGTAACTCATCTCCAATCGGACGCCTCCCCAATACTATAAATAGATGGGTGAAACCACTGTAACAAGACATCTAAAAAAACAGTATTGAAACTCTGTCAAAATTGAGAGAGAATAGTGAGCATTGAGAATCTTGTAACTCCGGTAATAAAAGTGACTCGTGGATGTAGACCTTTGTTTTACACGTTAAAAATTTTCTTCTTTTCTTTTATTTCGTCAGAATTCAGCGTTGACCGGTTTCTAATTTGATGTTGACCAATTTTCACCGCCAAAAAATTTAAAAAGTAAAAAAATGTTCAAAGTATTTTTCTAAAAAATATAAATAGCTCCACTATTTTCAATATTATAGTGAATGTTGAAAATTTATAAGTGATAGTTTGATTCATATACAGTGGAACTAAGATCTTTGATCCGTGGGTCATTTTGTAGTGAAAGATAACTATTAAGGAATAAAATATGAATAAATTAAATTTAGATATCTTTTGCGTATAACTTTTTAATTATAATATATTTAAATAAAAATTTTACTCAGTTTTGATTAAAAAAAAAATTAGTTGTTTAATAGTCAGTCATAGTTTTTATTTAAAAAATATAAAAATACTTTAATGGATATATGTTTTAAAGTTGTTTTGAAAAGAATGAAATAATTTTGTAAAACAAAATAAAAATATTAGATTATTTATCATTTTAAAAAATTTTTACGATCTCGATTTATAAAAGCCCAACCTTTGAGTTTTTATTAATAAGATAAATAATTATTTTAGTCCTCAAAATGCAACCAAACACAACTAAAAAATTTTAAGATTAAAAGATCAATTTTGGCCCACTAAAAAATAATATCAAATATACACTTAATCCTTCTCTTTTTTTTTTTTTTTTTGAAACGAACTTAATCCTTCTTGTAATGGAAGTATTGATAGCATAGAATTGGAACCAGCCATAGCCAGCCAGATCATTCATCAGATGGTAATGATGATGATGAGAGTCATTCAACTTTTTTTTTTCTTTTTTAAAGACGATTGAAAAGATTAATTTACCAATTTGGAAGATGCAAGAAAAAACCAAGAAAGAATAAAGGAAAATAAAAAAAAAAAAAAAACAAAAAAGAAAAGAATAATGCAATAATGCATATTTTTTTTATCATCATTACATTGAAAATATTAATTATAATAATGCACGATATAACCCAATAATCCATCTTACGTAAGCGACTGTAAATTTCGCTCACGCACTACTACGGGCAGAGTTGGGAAATTATAAAAAGTAACAAATAAATAGGGCATCTTTCCCAACTATATATGATTATGTTTTTATAACAATACTTAGAGGTGGGCAAATTAACATAACCGAATTGAAAATTGATTCATATTTGCATTAAATCGATCGGTTTGGTTCGGTTCGGTTCGGTTTCAATCGTGAACCGGATTTGTGAATTGATCGGTTTGTAAAATCATGAATTGAATCGATCGGTTTCAGGGTTAATTCTTTTTAAAAAAAAACCAATTCGGTTCGAATTTGAATCGAATCGAATCAAAACCGAACCCAAATATTAAAACTGAACCAAACCAAATTGATTCGGTTTGGTCCATTTAATTTTGACCAGTTCAGTATTTATTGAACTGATCGATTTTCGATTTGATTCGGTCCGAACCGATCTTTGCCCTCCTCTAACAATACCAGCCAATTAAACTATATTCAGACCAAAAGACCCCCCAAATTAAACTTTTCTTCTTCTCGCACCACCACCTTCTCTCTTCTTCTCTCGACAGCAATGCTGAACGTCAACAAGTTAGCACTTGGGCAATGCATATATAAAATGATGAAGATTAAATATATAAGATTTTATTAAAAAAATTATAGGTATCCGTCCAGATTTGTTTTTAAGCACAATCTCAAAGTGTTCAATAAAATGTCAATATTAGGTGAGCGTTCATCATATATGAGTGTGTAATGGGTACCATCGTACACTCATCGCATTTCAAAATGACGGTGTGATAGGTGCCGTCGCACCCCATCACACGATGCAATGAGTGTACGATAACCCATCATGCCATCGCGCTGTGCATTGTTATTATTCTTTTCTGTTATAAGTTGGTTTTAAAGGGTAAATTTTTTTACCATTCCTCTTCTCTATCTTATGCTAGAAATTTCCATAGAAAAAACTTCGTTATCACATCGTCAGCTTTTGCAAATAAAAAAATCGAGTCACTTTTTATAAAATTTAATTTAATTTAATTTTTTAAGTAAATGTGAATATCCAATAGAAGTCAACTCTTAATGTGGTAAGAACAGCTTGCCACTTTCGCTCTCATCTTGAAGAATTAGCCCTCAATCAAAAGGTGAATTTTTACCCTTTTGTTTATAACATTTTTTCCTTTTAATAGGGTTTTTATTTACTTTGACTGGCTGCTGTGAAAAATGAAGAAATATATTATTTAGTTCTTCAAGATGGATTTTTTAGCCAATTTTTTTGTTCATGTAACCGAGAAGTTTGTATTTTGTTTATGTTGTGACTGTTTTGACTGGAGGCGGCAATGAGGACAAAAAAATGAGGAAATTTTATGCTTGGAAGGTCATAATTAAACAATAAATGAATACGACATTCGATCCGAATAATTTTATTTATTAATTGGAATTTTATCCATAAACCACTGTTTGCGCTGTTTTGTTTTGGAAAAATTGAATTTTTAAATAATCAATTGTTGTGTTGTTATGTATTTGCTTATTTGATAATTAGGTTGAATTCTTTCGAACTGCAAGGGAAAAAAAAAACAAAGCAAAATAAACTATCACTAGAATATACACTTCCAGGTGTAACGCAATATACATACATTTCAAGATCAAGAAGATTGGATTTTCTTTTTCTATCTCATTTTTTGATAATTCTTTGGAATATTGATAGGTTCAGATCCTTGAAATTTAACTTAAATTATTTTAAAATATACTTTTACCTTATCTAGATCTTCTTGATTGTTTACTTTATTATTTAAGTTTGATTTTTTTTTTTTTTTTTTGCCTTACTTCTTTGTTGTGGTTTGTTGTTTTCTTATTGTTTATAAACTCACAATCGGTTGACTATGGAAACCGGTCAACAATCAAATCAAATTGTTGAAGGGTGATTTTCGTTCCAGATGTAAGTTTGGAAGACCGCTCCTAAAATAATCATCCTCCAACTGTGAATTTGTTTGGTTTATGGGGACCAAATGCAAATTTAGCAGAAGATAAGAATAAACACAGAATCAACGTGGTTCGGCGAAATGGATCCAATCTACGTCCACGGGAACAAAGTAAGGTACTTGTTTTATAACTGAATCGAGCTCGGCCGACCTCTTCTCAAGGGCGGTCATGTAATACCGAGCTGGTTTGTTTAGTGCTTTCTTACAAGTAGTGCGCCCAAATGAATTTTTCTAACCCTTACAAGTGTGTTTGCCCTCCCCTTATATACTAAGAAAAAGTAACACTATTCCCATATTTTTATGACGTCAGCCACATG
The DNA here is from genome assembly GCA_019454045.1 of Zanthoxylum bungeanum. Classification (NCBI taxonomy): domain Eukaryota; kingdom Viridiplantae; phylum Streptophyta; class Magnoliopsida; order Sapindales; family Rutaceae; genus Zanthoxylum; species Zanthoxylum bungeanum. The sequence continues at coordinate 25,124 of SKCR01040686.1, forward strand.
GATTTCCTGCTATTTGATGGGCTCTCTGCCCCAACTGCCACGCAGAAAGTAAAACTGTCATCTGACTCTTCATTAAATCAATATGTTTTGGGAATGCTCCACACTCAACCTTTAAGAAGACAGCCTGTAAAGATCATTTCACGCGGTGTCATGTGTCATGGGGAAATGTCCAAACTGTCCTGGTCACACATCGGACTTCATGAGGACGACAAACTCTTGTACTGAACTAATCCAACCGCGTCCGACCCGATCCTTAATATCCGAGCTCATTCTTCTGATCGGGGAGATAAGATAGAACTGACCCGAGCTACCGGGCTATAATGGTCAGGGTCGGTTATGATGTCTTCAGTCTCTGATATCTGCACCGTGTTATGTCCTCAAGTCGGTCAAATCGAGGAGACCAGGTCTGAATACTATGTCTGGTCAAGGAACATCAATATCCTCAGACTATTCATCCTCCCAAAAAGGAGAGATTCCCTTCCTACCCTTTCCGAACTGTTCAAAGTACTTGGTCACAAAAATCACCATCAACATTTGTCCCATAGTTCTTTGTTCCAACGAGTGTACGAGTTGGTGCCGGGAACTATAAAGTCAAAAGGGAATGCTGATCAATCAGGGCGGCGTTCGTGGCTTGAAGAAAATACCCCTTTTACCCTTCTGGTAGTCGTCCCTTAGAATCCGTAAAACATCATTACCATCATAAATGCCCATCAAATCATATATAGGGTTCAATCTGGCCGCGACACTTGTCAAGCATCCACGGTTCTCCCGCCAAAACCAAAGCAATCGACCGCCCAAAGCCAGCTGAAAGGTTTCTAATCTCAACCGTTCATTAGAGTTCGAGCAGGTGGGATTTAACAGTGACACTTGGAGCGTATCTGAGCCCTCTCTCTTTGATCTACCGGCCAGGGATGCCCCGAGCTTCCTACAAAAAGGGCAAACACCATACTTTTCCCTCTTTACGAAAATCAGTTCTCCCAAAGTGCGAAAAATTTCTTCCCCGCTCTCTGCCTTCAACAGACTTGAAGACCGGCCAAACTAGCTCTCCATTCAACTTCTCAAATCAATTAAGTCTTTTGCTCGACCCCATTTTATCTAATTTCTGAGACTTTTCATGCTTATTTGTTGCCTATGAATGTGCATGTATGTGTCATTGACTGTTCCTCATGCTTTTTATCATGTTTATTGTGTTTGTATCTCTATTTTGTGTTGCGAATGTGTTGTGGAAGTGTGTGGTTTGGTTCGCGGGTTGGTTGGATGGTGTAGGGTGTATATGTTTTTATGCCGAATAATGTATTGTGGGTTAGGTGTTAGTGTCTCCAAGACTTGCTCAATGATCCTAAACATTGATTCTAGTGTGAATAAATCAAAATAAGTTGCGGAAGACTTACATTGATCGGATTTAGGATTTCAAAATTCCATGGATGTAGAAGCTCCAAGCCCTCCTTATGAGTTCCAAACTCTTGGGTGAGTTTCCCTATCACCTTTCTTTAACTCCTTAAGTGCTAGCTTGGATGAATTTTGCAACAAAATTCAAGAACAAGAGGGAGAAGTTCACGCCCAAGCCATGGAAGAGAGAGTGAATAGTGATTTTCTTAAGTTTCCAAAACTAGTTTCAAAAAGTTGTGTGATGTGTAATTAAAGTCAAACCTTTAATATTGCCAACTATTTCCATCACAAAAAGTGACATGTGATGTAAGTAAAGTGGGTCCCACTACTTTAAATTCAAAATTTGGTTGGCTTACACAACACACTTTGTGCCCGGTTCGTTTAATCCGACTAAATGAATTTTCCGTCGTTAAATAATTAAATCCAATTTAATTAAATAATAATGCCTAGCAAAATTATTACGAAAGTCGCTTGCGAATTAATTCCAAATTAATTCGTTCGCACGAATTAAAATCCAATTTTAATTCCGCATTGAAATCCAATTTCAATTAATATATCCAGTATATTATTTTAGCCAATTAAATAAATCAAATAGTAAAATCCAATTTAACTATTAAATTTACTTTGCCGATTAATTCCAAATTAATCGCGTTCTCTCTTCTAGACGAATTTAATCCCAAATAAATTCTTGTCGTAATTAATCTCAGATTAATTTTCTCTCTCATAATTAATCATAGATTAATTATTTTCTAGTCAAATATCAACGGTGAATCTTTGGGAAGCGACCCAAGAGATCCCTGGATATGTTGGCAGTAAATACGGTCATCGGACTATCCGAACACGTGCGTACCATGTACCACGTTCTTACCGATTTACAAGACATGGTTGGCTTCTAGCAAAGCACTGTGCCTACCCAATTCTCCAGAAATATTCAATGAGGAATATATAATCTTTATCAGGCATAGTGTACAATGTATTGCGTAATACGATCCAGTATCAGATGTCACATGCTAGGCCTAGGGCCTGGAATTGTCTCTGCCTCGTATGAAGCATATATCGGATTATCAGCAACTAGTCTCTGTAATCGGATAATCATGACCTAGTCATACTATCCCGATAGCTGCAGCATTTAAGAGTATTAGTTCTGTATCCCTGCGTGATCATCATCTCCATATGACTGAAGTGATACTTCCATCTTGACGTCACACCCAATACACTACGATTCTCAGTAAACCCAGAAGAGGCGTACACAGAACCTGTTAAAACTCCAGACGGCCAAAATCAAAGCATACTGATTGTCGCAAGTATTAGCGATGCAAGTCTCAGGTTAAGACCACATACACCTACCCTGATTCAGATTCCCATAGACACATAGTCATACTACCAATGGGACTCCGATGGGTCTATCCAGAGCGAAGCTGTTCCCGGTCCAACGGCTAACAGAACCTCCTATCACACTTGCATAAGTATCCAATACTTAAATATATTAGAACTATGTCGTTAAACTTCCATAACGCGCACAAGTGTAATACTAGCCTATTCCGTATTATCGATGTCCAGTCTCGATAATACTACGACTAGAGATATTTAATGATTAAACCTTTCATGGTTTAATACTGTCTCATATCTTATTAATCCGGTACTAATCATATGGACTTTATCATTTATATATCCAAGTAATTAAATTACAAAATGATAAAAGAGCAATTTTCTTTGTCACATAGTTAATTTGTACAAAAACACCATGTCTTTTACAAATAGTGATGCTATTGGTCATAATTGTCCAACAATCTCCCACTTGGCCTATAGCCAATCACTCAAGTGTCCAACACCTGAACTATGTACGGGTCGCTCAAACTTTTACTGAGATATAGCTATCATCAGCGGATCTGTAAGGTTCTCATCTGAAACGATATTTTCGATCTTAACATCGCCACAATGTATGATCTCACAAATCAGTGAAACCGTCGAAGTACATACTTGGATCATTGATGAGATCGTGGTTTCTAAGCCTGTGTTGTAGCCCAGCTCAGCTGCTAACAGAACTACTCCTAATCCAATTAGGAATTTTATAGATCCAAAATGCTTCTTTTGCTGCCTCTGCTGCAACAATCTATTCCGCTTTTGTTGTTGAATCGGCAACAGTATCTTCCTTCGAAGATTTCCAGCTCACTGTTCCGTTGTTCAAAAAAAATATGTACCCTTATTGCGACTTACAGTCGTCTTTATCAGTTTGGAAACATACATTGGTGAACCCAGTCACCTCAAGTTCTTCTTCTCCATATACTAAGAAAGCATCCTTAGTTCCTCTAAGATACTTAAGGATGTTCTTAACATTAATCCAGTGACCATCACCTGGATCGGCCTGATAGTGATTTCAGATGCTCAAAGCATATGAGACCCCATGTCGCGTACATGTCATGGCATGCATGATCGATCCGATTGCTTAAGCGAACGGGATCCGATTCATTGAATCTCTCTCATCTTGAGTCTTAGGACACATGTCCCTAGATAGAGAGACGCCATGTGACACTGGAACCAACCCCTTCTGGGCTGATTCATGTTGAATCTCTTCAACACTTTGTCAATGTACGAGTTCTCGGAGAGTGCCAACAACTTTTAGATCTATCCCAGTAGATCCTTATTCCTAGAATAAAGGTTGCCTCTCCCAAGTTTCTCATGGAGAATTTTAATGAAAGCCAAGCTTTCACCGATTATAGTATGAGAATGTCACTGCTAAGAAGCAATACATCATCAACATATAGGACAATCAATATCAGTGCGCTCCCACTAACCTTCTTATATACATAAGAATCATCTTCGTTTTGACTGAAACCATATTGTAATATGATCTGATCAAAACATTGGTTCCAATAACGTAATGCTTGCTTCAATCCATAAATGGATCGATTTAACTTGCAAAACTTGTTTGCATGTTTTGGCACGAAAAAACCGTCAGGATGTTGTATATAAACATCCTCCAAAAGGTTTTCGTTAAGGAAAGCGGTTTTGACGTCCATCTGCCATATTTCATAATCGAAATATGCAGCATTAGCAAACATTATTCGAATGGATTTAATCATGGCAATGGGTAAAAGGTTTCTTCGTAATCGACACCATGTTGATGACATTACCCTTTCGCTACAAGCCTAGCTTTGTACGTTTGTATGTTGCCATCTATGTCTGTATTTACCATGAAGACCCATCTGCTACCAATAGGATAATGCCTTCTGGTATATCAACCAGTGTCCAAACTTGGTTGTATACATGGAATCCATTTCAGACTTCATGGCTGTTTTCCATAAAGCGGAGTCGATACCTTGTATCGCTTCCTCATATGTAGCTGGCTCATTATCCTCAACAATATTAATATCTACATGAGGTGAGATCAGAAACTCATACCTCTAGGTTGTCTTCTAACTCTCTCAGACCTACGCGGTTCTTGTGTACTAGAAGATTGTGGAACAATCTCATCCCTGATGAACTGTTCATGTTCCGAAACGGGATCGGTGCTAGGAACAATATCACTCTGATTTTCATCGAGTTCTACTTTTCTCCCACTTACCACTGTATTTAGGAATTCCTCTAAGGAAAACCGCATGGAGAGAAACAAATATTTTTTTCTCTTATGGGTTGTGGAAATAATATCCTTTGGTTTCCCTAGGATAACCAATTACAAATAGGCACTTATCTGATTTGGGTTCTAGTTTGGCACCATTCAAACGTTTAATATATGCCCAGCATACCCAAATCTTCAGGAATGAGAAACCTGGTTTCTTTCCTGTCCATATTTCATATGGAGTATGTCTAACAGACTTTTACGGAACCTTATTCAAAATAAGTATTGCACTGTTCAATGCGTATCCCCAGAATGAAATTGGTAGCTCAGTGCGACTCATCAATGACCTTAGAATGTCCAACAAAGTTCGGTTTCTCCATTCAGACACACCATTCAATTGAGGTGTTCCAGGAGGAGTCCACTGTGAAAGAATACCATATTCTTTCAAGTAATCAAGAAACTCATTACTCAAGTATTCTCCACCACGGTCCGACCGCAATGTTTTAATACTTTTACCGGTCTGTTTTTCTACTTCGTGTCGAAACTCTTTGAATTTATCAAAAGTTTCCGACTTGTGTTTCATAAGATATACATAAACATAATGCGATGCAACATCCGTAAAGGTCACGAAGTATTCATAACCACCTCTAGCCTAGTTATACATGGGCTCACATACGTCACTATGAACGAGGGCTAACAGCTCGGTGGCACGTACACCTTTACCACTAAAAGGTTTTTAGGCACTTTGCGTAACAAACAAGATTCGCAGGCATCATATGAATTAGGATCAAATCCGTCCAAGTATCCATTCTTCTCAAAAGAGTGAATATATGAGTCTTGTTAATGTGTCCCAGACGACAATGCCACATATAAGTTTCATCTGTTTTACTTAATTTGAGCTTTTTGTTTGTCATGTTATATGTTTGAGATTCATATATATTCAAAATATAAAGACTATTATTAACATCCGCTGTATATCAAAATGTTATCTTTATATACAAAACACCCAGTGTTCCAGAATACAAAGGTATACCCGTAACAGGTTAAACAAAATGCAGAGATGATGTTCTTAGTTAAACCTTTACGAAATAACAGTCACCTAATGTAATTACATGCCCCAATAGCAGATACAAAACATAGGTCCCAACGGCCAAAATAACGACTCTTGTCACGTTTCCGACTTGTAGGTCGATCTCGCCTGAAGCCAGTATCCTGCTAATCAGCAGATCCTGCACATCAGTACATATATGAGTACCACATCCAATATCAAAAATCCAATTTTTGTAACTAGTAGTGGACATGTTTATAACAAACATACCTGAAGTCGGAGCCTTGCCCGTCTTCACTTCCTTCAACTCAGCCTTGTACTCACGACAGTCACGCTTCTAGTGACCCCATTTGCTACAATGTAGGCAGACGTTTTGGGATATGTCCTTAGTCTTCCCAGAAGACTTTGAGGATTTGGCCTTGCCATTTTTCTTCATTTTCTTCACACCCCAATAAGCCTTTGGCCAAGTCTTGGGGTTCATGGATGTCGAAGTAAGGTGCGTCTCGTGCTTCTTGCCTTTCAGAAGCTCTGGCTCTGCTTCTTTTAGCATTGTCATTAACTCTCCAAGAGTCTTATCTTGGTTCATCATGTTATAGTTCATGACAAACCCACCCCAGCAGTCGAGCAGAGACTGTAAGATCAAATCTATGGAAGTCTCGGCCTCGAAGGTTATGCCTGGCTGACCTAGCTGTTCGATGTCAGCAATCATCGGAAACACCTAGTGCTCGACAGATGTACTCTCTGACATACGCGAGCGAAAGAGCTTCTTTTTCAATTCATACTTCTGAGATCTAAGGTTAGATCTGTGAAGATCCTTCAATTTCAATAAAGATCCAATTCTTTATTTTGACGACGAAATTGAGGAGTCATTGCAGCAAGCATGACAGATTGAGCACTAAAGTTATCATCATGATGAGTCTTCCAAAGCTCATGCTCCAATATTTGCTCAACTCTGGGATCAGGCCCGAGAGGTTTCTCTATAACATAGGGTAACTTCTCGGCTCCCAGGACTATTCTGAGATTCATCTTCCAATCTGGAAAATTGGAGCCGTTAAAGACATTATCACCCATGATGATGTCCCTAACGCAAATCTTTCCAGCCATCTCGATTGCAATAGTCCGACTATCCAATTAATGATATCGGGTACACTCAAAATGTAATGGTTACTATAGTCCAACTATATAACCAACTACAAGTGGAGTAGTGTCTTGTACAGTCTAACTGTTCAATGAAAACAATATTCAATATTAGTCCAACTAAAATATTTATAACTACGATAAATAAAATAAAAAGCGCGTGTAAGCAAGTATTAAACGAAATTGCAAATTTAATACTGGCCTCCCACTATTTTTCGGCGAGCCTCTAACCCTCTGTTGAGTACTCGGGAAACCCAGTTTCCTAGTGGGCTAGGATCCCGTTAAATAACACACAACCTTGACTTTGGCCAACAAGCTGTATGAAACTTAACTAAGTAGATCTCTAAGATCAATTAGATCCCATCCAATTTCTAAATCCGGTAGGTGGACCTCCAAGTCCAAATATATATCAAATATATATTTCCTAACCTTTTCCTCTGAATCAAATAAGCCTTGGCTTTGGCTCAACAAGATTAATGATTCCAGTTAAGTGTGACCTATTGACAGTGGGAAAGCTTCGTAATCCACGTCGATGTACAGAAGTGACCTTGACTTTGGCCAACAAGTCACAACTGCCCAAGACATGTGATATATAACAACGCTTTCGTGGTTCAAACACATCCGTGATGGACAATAATCTTGACTTTGGCCAACAAACCAATGCCAATCTTGGATCTTAAGAAAAAAACCACTCAATGGAAGGAAAACGCTTAATATTTAATTAGGGTTTTTTCACGTAAATTGGCAACCAATTTATTATCTTTGATTAGGTCTCATCATACACCCTTAAACATGCATTCTAAAAGCATGATAAGGCGCGAATAAAATTAATAATGATTTGCGGATGAATATCTAACAATTCGTTCCTAGAACAAATCTCTCCATTTCCTCTCTCCCGCTAGCACTTTACATACTTCTACCCAATTACATAACACTAAAAGAAACCTCATTTGCATTGAAGGGAATTGGTGAGAAGAGAAATACAAAGAGATAAGGAGGTGAAAGGCTGGACACGCAGGTCCAATTTAATAAATAATACCATACTTACAACAATTTCCAAAATTGCTCCCACCCATCTAATATCCATCCGATATACATTATTCATACAAATACATCCAAGTATTCACACAAAGCATGATGTCAATCAATCTAATCCAATTAATTAATCTTTGATTAATGACCATCCAATGTTCAAACAACGATTTGATTTGCGCAAGTCCAACCCGTTTAAGAATAAATACTCAAAGTACGTATTCTTGAATTATATCGAACTACAATTTTAAATCTAATTTAAATTATATCCAATACTAATTCATATTTAATTCCAAATTAAATAATTACACTTTTAATAGTGCCTTTTAGACTTGGATTTCAAATCCAATCTAAATGGGTCTCAAAGGCCCAATTAGCATCAAATACTATTCAATTAAAGTCCAATAGGCTTTCAATTAATTATTTAGGCATGGGCTTTGGCCATTATGGATCAAACCCAAGATGCCAAGGCCCAATTTGTTGGACAATTATGACCCATAACATCACTATTTGTACAGAACATGGTGTTGTTGTACAAATTAACTATGTGACAAAGGAAATTACTTTTTTATCATTTGTAATTAGATTACCCGGATATATAAATAATAAAAGTCCATATGATTAGTACCGGATTAATAAGATATGAGACAATATTAATCCACTAAGGTTTAATCATTAAATATCCTAGTCGTAGTATTATCGAGACTGAACATCGATAATGCGGAATAGGCTAGTATTGCACTTGTGCGCATTATGGAGGCATAACAACATAGTTCTCATATATTTGGGTATTGGATACTCATGCAAGTGTAATAAGAGGTTCTGTTTACCGATGGTACGGAAACAGCTTCGCTCTGGATAGACCCCCCGGAATCCCATTGGTAGTATGACTATATGTCTATGGGAATCCGAATCAAGGTATGTGTATTTAGTCTTAACCTGAGACTTGCATCGCTAATACTTGCGACAATCAGTATACTTTGGTTTTGGTCGTCCGGGGCTTTAACAGGTTCTGTGTACGGCTCTTCTGGGTATACTGAGAATCGTAGTTTATTGGATGTGATGTCAAGATGGAAGTATCACTTCAGTCATATGGAGATGATGATCACGCATGATACAGAACTAGTACTCTTTAGTACTGCAGTCATCGGGATAACATGACTAGGTCATGATTATCCGATTATAGAGACTAGTTACCGGAGTTCCGATATATGCTTCATACGGGGCAGACACAATTCCAGCCCTAGGCCTAGCATGTGATATCGATACTGGATCGTAATACGTAATACTACGTATACTACGCCTGACAAAGATCTTGTATTCCGCAGAAGAATATTTCTGGAGAATTGGATAGGCACGGTGCTTTGCTAGAAGCCAACCATGTCTTGTAAATTGGTAAGAACGTGGTACCGGGTACTCACGTATTTGGATAGTCCGATGACCGTATTTACTACCAACATATCCAGGGATCTCTTGGGTCGTTTCCCGAAGATTCACCATTGAGATTTGAATCGAACAAAAAATTAATCTGGGATTAATTATGAAAGAGAAAATTAATCTGGGATTAATTACGACAATAAATTAATCTGTGATTAATTAAAAGATAAAGAATTAATGTAGTCGAGAATTTATCTAGAATTAAATTCGTCGAGAAGAGAGAACGCGATTATTTAGAATTAATCGGTAAAGTAAATTTAATAGTGAAATTACATTTTACTATTTAATTTATTTAATTGGGCTAAAATAATATATTAGATATATTAATTGAAATTAGATTTTAACGCAGAATTAAAATTGGATTTTAATTCAAGCGGACGAATTATTTTAGAATTAATTCGCAAGCGACTTTCGTAATAATTTTACGAGGCATTATTATTCAATTAAATTGGATTTAATTACGTCGTGAAGGAAAATTCATTTAATCAGATTAAACGAAACCGAGCCCGAAGTGTGTTGAGCCACCCAACTTGAATTTTGAATTTAAGTGTGGGACCCACTAGTCACATCACTTGTCAAATGTGATGGTGGTAGTTGGCTAAAGTGAATGGTTTTCATAAAACCACTTACTTTTAACCAACCTTGTTTTTGGTTTTTGGAAAAATAATTACATCATTTGGTTTTTGAAAAGAAACACACAAGATAACAAAAAAAAAAACACTTCTCTCTCTCTTTCCTCCCTCTCAATTGCCGAACATACACTTTTTGGAAGGGAAAATTTCTTTCAAAATTTGTTCAAGCTAGCACTTAAAGGAGTGAATCAAGGTGATAGGGAAACTCACCCGAGAGTATGGAACTCGATTTCAAGCTCCGAAGCTTCCAACACATCCAACAAAGAAGGAATTTTTGAAATCTCCTCAACTAATCAATGTGAGTATTCCGCAACTCTCTTGATAATTCACACACGATTCACTCTTAGACGATCTTGGCATGTTCTAGGAATACTAACACAATTAGGAATCACCCTATGTCAAAAATCAATTGAGGCCCATCAGACCCAATTAAATTTTTAAAGACCCAATAGTAATATTTGGACTTTATGGATATGGTTTTAGGCCCAATTGGATCCAATCCAATTGTCCAAAACCAATCTTGGCCCAACCAAGCCCATTAGCCCAAATATAACAAATTAGCCCAATCCAATTTTAAAGAATAATTTATATTAACATAATATTCCAAATATCACATTAATTAAATTAAAATGTAATAGGCACAATTAATCAATTAATCTAATGTTTCCAAAACACTAATTAATCCAATTAATCATGCTCAATTATCCAATTCAAGTCCAACACAAATTGAAGCAAAATAAATTCTACACAACATGCTTAATCTCACGGCAATGTCATGAAATAACATTCAATTTCGATTTCAATCCAATTAAACCAACAATTAATATTCATTTCATGCTTTAAACTCATCCAATAGTCTAAAATCAAAAAATCACCATTAGAGTATCAGGGTTCATAAATTCGGCTATGGCTATGGAATTAGGGAAATCTTGATCCAACTAATTTTCTAAATTCTTATGATGCACAAATCCAATTCATCATCATCAAAACACAACCAAACAACCAACTTGGAAAAATACATACTCCAAGCACAAAATCCCCAAATAAAGTCCATAAACCCTAAACTCAAATCATACTTGGATAAGGCTCATGATACCATTGTTAGTGTCTCTAAGACTTGCCCAAGGATCTGAAACATTGATTCTAGTGTGAATAAATCAAAATAAGTTTCGGAACACTTACATTGATCGGATTTAGGATTTCAAAATTCTATGGATGTAGAAGCTCCAAGCCCTTCTTATGAGTTCCAAACTCTTGGGGTGAGTTTCCTTATCACCTTTCTTTAACTCCTTAAGTGCTAGCTTGAATGAATTTTGCAACAAAATTCAAGAACAAGAGGGATAAGTTCACACCCAAGTCATGGAAGAGAGAGTGAATAGTGATTTTTTTCCAAAACTAGTTTCAAAAAGTTGTGTGATGTGTAATTAAAGTCCAACCTTTAATGTTGCCAACCACTTCCATCACAAAAAGTGACATGTGATGTAAGTAAAATGGGTCCCACCACTTTAAATTCAAAATTTGGTTGGCTTACACAACACACTTTGGGCCCGGTTCGTTTAATCCGACTAAACGAATTTTCCGTCGTTAATAATTAAATCCAATTTAATTAAATAATAATGTCTAGCAAAATTATTACGAAAGTCGCTTGCGAATTAATTCCAAATTAATTCGTTCGCACGAATTAAAATCCAATTTTAATTCCGCATTGAAATCCAATTTCAATTAATATATCCAATATATTATTTTAGCCCAATTAAATAAATCAAATAGTAAAATCCAATTTAACTATTAAATTTAATTTACCGATTAATTCCAAATTAATCACGTTCTCTCTTCTAGACGAATTTAATCCCATATAAATTCTTGCCGCAATTAATCCCAGATTAATTTTCTCCCTAAAATTAATCCTAAATTAATTCTGTTCGAGTCAAATGTCATCGTTGAATCTTTGGGAAGCGACCTAAGAGATCCCTGGATATGTTGGCAGTAAATACGGTCATCGGACTATCCGAACACGTGCGTACCCGGTACCACATTCTTACCGATTTACAAGACATGATTGGCTTCTAGCAAAGCACCGTGCTTACCCAATTCTCCATAAATATTCAATGAGGAATATATAATCTTTATCATGCGTAGTATACAATGTATTACGTAACACGATCCAGTATCAGATGTCACATGCTAGGCCTAGGGCTGGAATTGTATCTGCCATGTACGAAGCATATATCGGATCATCAGCAACTAGTCTCTGTAATTGGATAATCATGACCTAGTCATACTATCCCGATAGCTGCAGCATTTAAGAGTACTAGTTTTGTATCCCTGCGTGATCATCATCTCCATATGACTGAAGTGATACTTCCATCTTGACATCACACCCAATACACTACGATTCTCAGTAAACCCAGAAGAGGCGTACACAGAACCTGTTGAAGCTCCGGACGACCAAAACCAAAGCATACTGATTGTCGCAAGTATTAGCGATGCAAGTCTCAAGTTAAGACCACATACACCTACCCTGATTTGGATTCCCATAGACACATTGTCATACTACCAATGGGACTCCGATGGGTCTATCCAGAGCGAAGCTTTTCCGGTCCAACGGCTAAAAGAACCTCATATCACACTTGCATAAGTATCCAATACTTAAATATATTAGAACTATGTCGTTAAGCTTCCATAACGCGCACAAGTGTAATACTAGCCTATTCCGTATTATCGATGTCCAGTCTCGATAATACTACAACTACGGATATTTAATGATTAAACCTTTCATGGATTAATACTGTCTCATATCTTATTAATCCGGTACTAATCATATGGACTTTTATCATTTATATATCCAAGTAATCCAATTACAAAATGATAAAAGAGAAATTTCCTTTGTCACATAGCTAATTTGTACATGTCTTTTATAATTAGTGATGCTATGGGTCATAATTGTCCAACATTAGGATGATTGATTTTCGGGTTTTCTAGGTTTACTGTCAAGTGTGTGTTTATTTGATGCTGAGGAAAAGACTTACTATTTTTTGGCAATTGCTATGACGTTTAGAGACTTTAGGTCTAGGTCCTCGGTCGCTAGAATAGCCTTTGAGTTTACGATGCCCCTATACTGATCACTAACTGCCCTCATCGGACCCTGGCATGTTAGGAATGTCAGACGCTGAATCTTCCTCAGTTCGGCCCCTAATTCTCCTGCCTTCTTTCGTGGAAGAGGTTCTCTCCAGCTTGGAGGCAGCCATCTTAGAAGAATTAGATACCACATCAACTCCATCTCAGGAAGAGAACGATACCTATCACCACCGAATTCCCTGGCCAAATCCTGAGCCGGGCGAACTAGACTTGTCCTCCCTGGACATGAACTGCCCTTCAACCATCACGGAAGATACTTTGAGCGTACTCTGCCATCAGCACGAGGTCCATAGACATAGCACTTGAGGTCCCCGACCTCGGTGAGTTTGCAAGCCGGCCCGAATGTGGCTCTGTGGCTTTCATCTCATCCTTCATCGAATGCGGCCTACGAATGCCTATTCAGTCCTACTTCGCGATGATGCTTGCCTCGATGGAAGTCGCTCTCTGCCAGCTGAATCTGAACAGTTGGAGGATATTGGCCGGCCTTCATGTGATATGGTATCGAGCGGGCCTAGGAGAGCCAACCTTTGAGGAGCTGCAAAGAATGTACAAATTGAAAGCCAACCCAAAAACACATCACGGTTGGTATTACCTCTCCTCTTACACTGATGTACCTACTCTCATCACCGAGCTCTCCCAGACTAACAAAAACTTCAAATATCCCTGGTTCTAGGCCACGGGCGACTGGGGTCGGTCTCAATCTACTAATTCCGAAGAGATAGACATCCCAAACGTCTTCACGAGAGAATGTGAGGACCTGATCCCTTAGTTCTTTGTAAATTTCATGAAAATATACTAACTTCTCAAACCTTTTCAGCCTGCTAGAAGGATCCTCCCAAAGTCATTCATGAGGTCTGGTCCAGGATTAGGAAAGCCCGGAGTTTTTCTGACTTCTGGAAGGATATCGTCAACGATTTCGCCTTTGTAGAATCGGGCCTCATCTAGAGCACACACCCACAGACTCTACGATAATTAGGTAGTTATCATCTAACCTACTAAAAAATTTCTTATACTCAGCTTGATTGAGGTTACTTGTGATCGGAGACTGACCATGCTTTCTGTCTTATATTTTTGTAGGGATGACAAAATCAGGTGACATCAAAGGGCGGCTCAAGAGCCTGCCAAAAAAGGCCGGCTCAAGAGCCTGCCCAAAAAGGCCGGCTAGGGGGCAACTGGAAGTTCTCGGTGACGATTGACCACTCTGATGCCTCCTGAGCCTGGGGGAAAAGCCAAACTGCTCGCTCATCCGGTGGCACCTACTCGGCCCACTCCTACACTGGCTGCTCCGAGCCCAATAGTCCAATCGTCACATACCTCATCCAGACCTTTAAAAAAATGTCATTGTCTACTCAGTGAAGAAGTGATCAAGACCGAGGAAGAAAAAGAAAACACCACTAAGAGGGTTGATATTCGGAAGGAAAAGAAATCAGCAGAGGTCCCCTCCGGGATCGGGAATAAAATGGTGGTGTTGGGGGTGGACGACCTCAATGAAAAGGTCCAGGATGCGGTGGCCCATCTGGTACTCGCAATCAACTTATTGTCCGAAGCGATCCCCCCCGAACAAATCCTAAAATATAAGGACATCACCCCCGATGAGGTGATCTCCAAGTTCTGCGCCCACAACCTTACGGTAAATGCCATTTTCCATTTCCGTACTTCTCTTTTACTTGTTGAATTCTAACATTTTCCTTCTCTCTTGCAGATGAGTTACATGATGACACGGAAAAAAGACCTGTTGATGAGCTTACTGTCCGAGGGGGGCCAGATGCAAAGGCTCTAATATCAGATTACAGAGCGGGAGGTCGAACTGGCCAAAAAAGAATAGGAGAACCAAATTCTGAAAAAGGCTGCGGCTGAGGCCACAACACTGAATTATTCCCTCCGCAATTCCTCTGTCGTTGCAAAGAGAAAGATGAATGATGCGGAGGACGAGGCTAAACATCTGAGGTGCGAAAATGCCAGCTTAAATTCCAAACTCAAAGTGGCAATTAAGGAGAGGGATGAGGCCTGAGATGACCAGAAAAGCCAAGAGGCCAAGCTGAATGTGGACCTGGAGAAAGCCAAACTCGACGGGATTAAAGATTGTACGGAGATCATCCTGATGTTCTTGCCCGGGGTGGATATAGGACTTGCCAGAGCAGATTCAAGACCCTACGCCCATAACTGTCGTGCCCATGTCCCCTAATTCCTAAGTAGGCGCAGCCTGCGGCCTTTTTTCCCGAGCCCAAGGCACCTACGGAAGAAGTCAAAGCTCCTCATGCCAATCAATTTGAAACTGAGATCCCCTCTACTGAGCCCGAGCCAGAGGTTTTACCTTCCGAGCCTGATCTGACTGAGCAAATTACCCCTGCGCGGGCTGAGGAGTAAGGGTGACCCCAAGAGGGCCTTGTGTAACAAACAATTTAATTTTCTTCTGTAATAATACACACTCTTTTTTTAATCTGAATGGATGTTTTATTTCCTACTTTCAATACTTAGAAAATTTTTAGCTTTTGACTTGTTAACTCGTCCTCCAATATATGATCATGAAGCGAAATTTCGAGGCCGATATGGAAAAAGTAAACCAGACTCGGTAGGACCTTACCCAAACTGGAGCTGGCGAAATACTTGGCTCTGATGGAATGTTACCTCCCCGGACCAATCAAGATACGACCAAGGGAGAGATGCTCCGACCCCATGTCGATGAATAATCCAGACTCGTGGTACCTCACCCAAACCCGAGCTGGTAAAATACTTGGCCCCGAAGGAATGTTACCTCATCGGACCAATCAAGATCCGGCTATGGAGGAGATGCTCCGACCTCATACCGATGAATAATCAAGACTCGATAGGACCTCACCCAAACCCGAACTGGTGGGATAAATGGCATCGGCAGAACGAATGCAGCCCCAAGCCAGTGGAATAAGCGTCGGCGGAATGAATGCAGCCACGAGCCAGTGGAATAAATGGCCTCGGGGAACGAATGCAGCCCCGAGCCAGTAGAATAAATGGGACATCTGCGAGGGAAGATTTTCGACCTCCAGTGCTCCGTGGATCCTGGCAGAGGTGTCCCTTTTTCGGGTATCCGCAAAAACAAAAAGTGAGAACAGGACAAGGTAAGTACATCAGAGGTGACTTAGCACATAATCCACTCATAAACTGGGGTCCATGCTAGGCGGGTCTGGAGTCTGCAAACGCCATGAGGGAAGAAACCTCCTCATGCTATGCTTCTCTTGATCTGAGGTGGTTAGACAGATAACTCATGGGGGAAGAAACCTCCCCGTGTTCGCCATCTCTCAAGGCTACAAGAGTCACAGAGGCACTAGGGCCTTCCTCGTGCTGTGCACCTAATGGTTCTCAACAGGACTCGTCAGCCAACTCGTAGGGGTAGAAACCTCCCTAGGTTCGTCTTACCCGATGTCACAAAGGTCATGGAGTCCATTCGACCGTCCCCATGCCATGTGCCTGGTGGTTCTCAATGGGATCAGCCAGACAACTCGCAGGGGTAGAAACTTCCCTGGGTTCGGCTTACCCGAGCTATTCCTAAAAAATGTGAGTCATGGGGTAGTAACGCTCTGGCCTCAGGATTTTGATAATGACACCTAGGATTGGCATACCATGAGTGTTTCGCGTTTTTCCCATATTTACCCCATCCCTTGATGTGTTCTGGATCCTCAAAAGTGAAAGTACCTAGGTCGGAACGCTTCCACCCGGGGGTATGATAATGACACATGGGATTGGCATGCCGCGGGCTTGGTGTCCTCTCCAGTTACCGAACACTCCTTCATCACGAGCATATCTCTAGAATATTGAACGTGACTTTTCCATTCAATTAATCAAACAAGTACAGTGGACAAGTTTTTAATTTAAAGGAGAAAGTCTTATTCATATTCATGGGATCTACTGCCCGTCTTACAACTCTTTGCTGGTCATTTCAAGAGAGACTTTATAATAAGTTTTTGGATTCTTATGTGGTCGTCCAATTGTATTCTTCCGGTTTGAACTTGATTCTGATGTTCCCGATCAACTTAACAGGGTTTCTTTGAGTTGAACGCTCTGAAAGCATCTATGCGCAATGCATGTCTCTATCAGCTACTTGCACCTTGATTTCCTAGTGGTCCACCGTCAGCTTCTTTTCCCTCCATATCATCCCGGGTGGCCACCGCATAATAAGCTGGGGGCACTCATGGAAACTGACCGAGTACCCCAGCACACCAATTCAACTGCCGCTCCACAAGGACTATCTTTGCCCTGAATTTGAAGATTCGGCAGGTCGAACAACTGCCAAAACCTTTTTAGGACGAGCAGTTGCAAGGAGTGGCGTACAGATTCTGCCAGCTCCAAGCATTACATTTCATTCTACAGCTCAGTCCTAATTGGTGACTTTTGGTCACCACTTTTACATTTCATTCTACAGCTCAAAGAGGTGAGCTACTGGAAGTACTTCTTGAGCATCTCAGAATTCCAAGGCTTCTTGAACCGGGTACCGTCCAGCTACTCCAAAAGATAGGTACATGGTCTAACTATCTCCACCACTTTGTACGGCCCTTCCCACTTTGCACCCAGTGAGCCTTCCTCGAGCTTCCAGGTATTTAACGTAACTTTCATCTGGCTTTGACCAGCCTCCAACTTTTCTGACCTGATCTGTAATATTCGAGCTCATTCTTCTGATTGGAGAGATAATATAGAATTGACCCGAGCTACCGAGCTATAGTGGTCGGGGTCGGTTCATATGTCTTTGGTCTCTGATATCTGCACCATATTATGTCCTCAGGTCGGTCAAATCCAGGATACAAGGTCTGAATAATATGTTTGGTCAAGGAACTGTCAATATCCTCATACTATTCACCCTCCCAAAAACGATAGATTCCCTTCTTGCCCTTGCCGAACTGTTCAAAGTACTTGGTCATAAAAATCACCATCAACCCAAATGAAATAAAAGAATAAGATATTGTTTTTAACGTGGTTCAGTAAATTAGAGACATACTTCCACGAGTCAATTTTATTGATTGTGCTAATGGAAATCTCAAGAGATTACAATTCTCTCACAATTTGGGTAGAGTTTCTTTAAGGTTTTTCTCATATTCTTTACAATGGATTTCCCTTTATTTATAGGGTTAGGAGGCGTTACAAAAGCAAAAATATTGCAACCATTTGGAGATGAACGTGGACAACAATTATCCTTGATTTTTTGAGATTTATTATCATTTTAAATTAGATGGAGAGATATTTGGTGATACAACTACCTTGAGTGGGTTCTATTCTATTTTTTGGACTCTTCGAGGATGTTATGAGTTTAATGAGGTCTTTAGGTCATGTGAAATGATATGTGAATAATGACCTTAAGAATATGTCGTTCGGGATGTCCAGGTCACATGGTATGCGTTCTGTGAGCTCTATCTTAGGATGGGTTGAGCTCGTGTATGCTCCCGGGGAAGAATAAGCTCTGGGTGACTTCAGCGAGGTTGATGGTGGTTTCTCACGCCCTTCGGGATCAAATTGGTACCAAGCCTTATGGGCTAAACTCTTCCTCTATTGGGCTTCGTGTGCTAGTGGGCTTGTTTTATCTAATTGAGCCTATTCTGACTTTAAGCTCTTTTTCACCCATAATATTTCCCCCAGCTTCTAGCACGCTTTTAACATGGTGGAAGCTTGATAGTGCAAAAAGAGTGCTCAAAGGTAGACCAATCATAACAAGCTTCGATGTGTCAAATACATTATAGGTCGCCACAGAGGGTGACAACTTTCAAGCATGTCGTACATCGCTTTAGGTGGAGACAGTTGTACATTACTTCGCATGTCACTACAAGTGGAGACAGTTGTCTTATTGCATTTAATGTGTTTCTTCACATTGTATGAGAGGGCGCATCTACAACGCTTTCTGATCGTTGATCTTTGAAGATGGTTCGTCATCCAAATATAACGGCGAAGACGAGTGTAGACACTATATTTTTACTCATAGCCCGATGATGAGTCTCTTATGAGAACACACCTGAAAAATTTGGGAAAATTGTATGGTTTAATGCTGGAAGGGAAAGAAACCCTGGAAGGTCTAAGAGACAACCAAAACCCAGGTCGGACATCACCTATGTCCGACCAGACATAAAATTAGCCATAATACCTGGCCGAACATATTCCAAGTCTGGCCGGATATGTGTTAAGTTTCCAGTTTTGCAAAAGGTTTCGACAAGGTGCTCGCCAAGTCTCCCTCCAACGTGGGAGGTCATAAGGACAAAATATTTTACGTTACGGGGCCATTTGTGGACCACCTCGCAAAAAAAAGACTAATCCCTTAACCCCGATAAGGGTCACTTAGAATTTATGTACACTTGTGATGATTATCTCGAGCAATCTCTAACGTCGTTTTTTGTTTCTTTTTGTAGAAGTAACAAAGTCACAAAAGAAGCTCGATTCAAATGAGTAGATAATCTTGGACATGCTATAGTGCCTTAACGATCTCGAAGCTCCGAATCAGATCACTGAAGAGGCCATTGTCATCTTCGATCTTGCACCATTCACGGCATCCAAGCTACGCGTGGGGCCATAATATAAGTGAGCATAAGTAGCAGGCCGCCCTGATCGAACCTGAGGAAGAAAGATCTTATGGTAGCAAACCAAAAGGCACTCCAGTGCATGAGCCAGCGCAACGCATTCAAGAAATCACCTTTAGTAACAGTAGCTCCAACTTGAGCAGACTTGAGATGCATTTCTAAATACTCAGTACGAGGAAGGGGATGCAGGCAAGAGACCTAGTCAAGCAAATTCCCCATTAGCCTCCCGAATAGTTAATCCCACGACTTCTCCTCTCACTTAGCCTCCACCTCAAAGCGATCTTGCATTGAGGTAAAAAAAGGGAAGGATCTCGAGAGCAGAACCCCTGAAGAAAAGCCTTTCTTCCTATAGGCCCCAAAAGCAATAACAATGCTTGAGGGGTAATCGCTGATATTGATCTTTTTTGGGTTTTCACAAAGGCGCGGACGAAAGCGCGGTTCGACGATATCATAACTTTAAAACTTTTTAAACTTACCAAATAAATTATTCAATATACATTATGAATAATTCATTCATATTTCACCCAAACATGTTATATTTGTTATCAAATAACAATATTAATAATTTAGAAAACATCGCGAAACTTTTACAAAAATATTTTTCCATAAAATGGCATAAAACGCGTTTTTGCCCGAACCGACCAACCAATACACATGGGTCTGGGAACACATGAACTGGGCGACGCATGCTGTTCCGGGCTCGCGGCCCTGTTGGGAGTACGAAGTAGCCCGCGGGGGACAAAACCGAAGAATAATGGAGTCGCCACCCGGTGTGAACCGGGACAAAGATTTAAGGCCGTACTCACCCCTCGCAAGGGAAGACCTCAAACCGTTGGGTTCGGAATGGTCCCTTACTTATGCCACTTGTAATGAAATGATTTGTGCAATAATTTAACCAAGCCTAAGCAACATTTATTTCCAAGGAGTATTCTACTTTTAAGTTCACATGCATGAAAGTAATCATCATAACAGCAAACATGCAATAGCACACGGCAATCTCATGAACATGTTTCGATCATATAATGCGGAAAATAAAGAACAACCTAAACATAATGCAAATTCCAAACGCAAAATAAAGGACTAATCATGCTTGAAAATGAACAACTAAATGGGCTAAATCATGCTTAAGAACCAAGTAGCATACTAACGGCCTAATCATGCTTGAATACCATCTCATGAACACATCAAATAAATAAATGCAGGAATTCAAATAGTATGATTGATTAGATGATACAAGAGAAATCACCTAAGAAACAATTATGCATGACATGTGATGAGAAGGACTCAGTTCAGTGTATGCGCATTCGTGTAGCGTTCGAAAACGCGTTCGAACGGTAAACAGAAGGTTCTCGTTCGTATAGCGTTTGACAACGCGTTCGAACGGGACCAGACAGAAAATATGCATTCGTGCGGCGTTCTGAAACGCGTTCGAACGGGGTTACAGCAGTGACCTCCAAAATGCAGTAAACAACATGACACATACATGAACGGATGAATAAATGACACATAATCAATAATGACGGGCTCAAAGGACCTTTAATCTCACTTACTAAGCCCATGCGCAATGCAACATGACGCATGATTATGCAAGAAGATGACATACAAAGAAAAGTGAATAACGAAATGAAAGGCGCGGCGAAGTATCGTGGTAAGGTTCTTTAACCCCTCGAAATGGAGGACCTTTAATCTAACTTACTAAGCCCATGCGCATCACATCATAATGCATATAAAAATAAAGAAAACCATATCGAACTTCGTATACCCGATTGAACACATTTTACATCCACCGAATATACATCATCCGGCGCGGTAAAGCATCGTGGTAAATGATTTTAACCCCTCGGAATAGAGGACCTTTAATCGCACTTACTAAGCCCATGCGCTAATAACACAATACATATAAGAAATAAAAGAAACAACAATATCGGACTTCGTATACCCGATTGAACACATCTCACATTCAACCGAATATACATCATCCGGCGCGGCAAAGCATCGTGGTAAAGGATTTTAACCCCTTGACTTAGAGGACCTTTAATCCCACTTACTAAGCCCATGCGCTTTATCTCATCATTACATAAACAAATAACATGCGGAAATCAAGTAGCGAATAATAAACAATTCAAAACAACGTAAACAAAATATGCGCCGTTTACTCAAATGGTACGTAGAGTTGTATCCCGAGCACAGATCATTCTACCGTCCATTCGGAATCTGATTTGTAATTTATGTACGGGTTTCCATCCTATATACCACGAGAGGCGACACATTTTTCATTTTATTCAAGGCCACAACATGCAACATTCCACAATACATATATCTTCCATTTATTCAAGGGCCACAATCATGCAACAATAAACGACTCACATGTGATAAGAATGAATAAAATAATTAAAAAAGATATATGGAAATAATAGGAAAAGTACCCTCAGGTCTAACCTTTTATGTCGACTTTCGGACTCGCGTTTCACGGCCGTCGGAAGGGCTATCACTCTGTAACTCTTCTGGTTCACTGGATTAACATCTTAGCTCGCTGTTTTGCTGTTTTAGCGTTGTTTTCACTCTGTTTTGCTGCTGCTTTCTCTATATTTTATGGTCACTGTTTCAGGTGTGTTAAGGCTACTGTTTCGGGTGTTTCGGGGACTATTTTGGGTAGTTTCTGGACTATTTTACTGGGCAATTTCTTGGTTAATTTATGGCAGTTTTCTGGAGGGCATATGGCTTATTCTCGACAGTGAGTTGGCTAAATTTGCAAAGGTATTTACGTGAGTTGTATGCTTATGGCGTGAGGCAGTGAAGGGCTTACGTGAGTTGTGTGAAGGTTGAGGCAGTGGCGTTGAGTCGTTGGCTGGGCGTTAAGTGTTTGAGTGGGGCTAAGGTGATGCGCTTGTGGCGAGAGGCAGTGAGGGTCTGGTCGGTTGTAGGGTTTTGTTGTGAATGTTGGAGAGGTGTATGTGTGTGCCGAATGTGTCTGTTTGTGTGTTTTGATGTTGCTTGAGTGGTGTGTCCTCTTTGTTTAGGGTTTATTCATGCGTTTTATGAGAGAGAGTGAAGGCTGCTGTTTGTTGAGGGGAAGAGAGGACGTGAAGAAGATTAGGGTTTTTTTTTTGCTGCTGCCGTGTATGTCTGAGAGAGCCTTATGGTTGCACTTTGTTGTTGTTTATATAGTTGCATGATTAGGGTTTGCATGGGTTTATGAATAAGGAAAGAAATCAACTTAATAAGGGAGGATTTAATTAGTTTATTTAGGGAAAGAATAATTGTATTTTAGGAGAGTAATATATTAAATTAAGGGAATGATTTATTTAATTTAGGAATTTAATTTAAAAGGATTTTAATTTTAGTTTAATTTAATTTAATTAGCTTTAATTTGTGTTGGATTTTAATTGGTTTTAATTGTATTTTAATTTACTTTAAATTAATTAACTTTAATTTAATTTAATTTAATTTGGGACATGCATTTTAAATGTTTTAATTATTTTTTGGATTGGGCATGGTGTAGTATTGGGCCAAGGCTAAGGGTGTGTTTTAAAACGGAGGTCCAACAAGCGAACCCGAAGCTACTCCAGCGAATCCAACAAAAAGGACTTTTTCCTTTCCGACGTCCGTTTCTCGCGGCTCCCGCGACTTAAAAGGTAGTGCCTCCAAATGAGACTCATCATCGGGTCTTACATGCAAAAATGCAGTGCCTACAATGGGGGCTACCCAGGTCAGCCCCAATAGTACTTGGGCAGTTCATAGGCTGTCTGAACAGTGACCAATTCACTGTTTGGACAGCCGTTACCCAGTAACACCTTTTTTTATCATTTTCGCATATTTTAACTCCGAAATACTTTCCGGCAATTATTCCAATACACAATACACATCCAATACATTTAAATAACATATTTTCATCACCAAAATTCCAGAATTTCCAGATCTGATCTGGGTGCCAAAAATATCATTTTTCATGCTTTAAATCCAATTTTCTCAACGGTAATCATATTAATATTTACACCAACCAAAGCCACCACCAATGAAGAACTCAAGAACAATTCTAGGAGTTACAAAAGTGGTCATAAAATTATAGAATGGCAACAAGTCATCAAATGATAAAATTGAACTAATATTACTCAATCTTACTTCACACATGCATCTAACCTCCAAATTCATTCTCCAAATAAAAAAAACCCCCAAATTTAAGAAAGAAAGTAAACCCTATAACAATTCTAGATGCTCAAGAACAACAAAAGCTTAAGAAAATTAAAGATTACCTCAAAATCTTCAAATTTCCTTAAGATTTCTTCTTGATTTATTCACTTTCTCTCAAGTTTCTCTCAAAATAATTTTGTAAGCTCTCTAAAAATGGTGGAAACTTGGCCAAGACAAGCTTAATGAAAGAGAAAATAATTCTCCCTTTTTTTATATATGTTGGCCGAATATTAGGGGGCATTTTTGTCATTTTTAAAATTAATTTAATAATATAGACAACAGAACCCGGGCTGTTCTAGGCTCGCGGCCTAGTAGGGAAGTACGAAATAACATGGAGTCGCCACCCGGTGTGAACCGGGACAAAGATTTAAGGCCGCACTCACCCCTCGCAAGGGAAGACCTCAAACTATTGGGTTCAGAATGGTCTCTTACTTATGTCACTTGTGATGATATAATTTGTGCAATGAACTAACCAAGTCTACTCAATAATCATGCTCAAGGGTACTTAGATCTAACATGCTTTCATCCAAATAACTCCACGCAATGTAACACAACGAGCATATTGAACCATTAAACCGAAATAAACGAATAACTAATTAAACATAAACATAAACTAAACAAAACATCATGCATAAGAATAAAGAAACAACATGCCTAAATAACATAATCATGCTTCGAACATTAAATAATAAACTAAATTAAATCATGCTTAAAATAATAAATAAACAACCTACGGACTATAACATGCTCAAATACAAATTTTGGATGAGACAAGATATATGTATCTTAAATGGTACGTGGCGTTGTATCCCGAGTGCAGACCGCAATAATACCGTCCATTCGGAATCGGCTACGGAATTTACGTCCGGGTTTCCATCCGATATACCACAAAAGGGAACACATATCCCGCTCATCCAACAATCACATCATGCTCCAAACGACTCTCATGCAATAATATTCTTAAAATAAATAAATTAAAACGAAAGATATGAGTGAAAGGTGCCCTCAGGTCTAACCTCTTTTGTCGTCTCAGAAAGGGCAGTACACGTCCGTTGGAATGGTGAATGATCCGCTACTCTTTTAGTTCACCAACTCAACGTCTTTCCTCACTGTTTTGTTGTTCGGGCTGCTGTTTTTACTCCGTTTCGCTGCTGTTTTGCTGCTACGTTTTAGGTCACTGTTTTGGTCGTTTTGTGGACTGTTTTGGGTGAATTTGGAGGCTAATTGGCTTGCGGTTTTAAGGGCTTTTAGGGGGAACTTTGTGCAGTTTTTTGGTGCAGTTTTTATGCATTTTTGGGGCTGTTTCGGGGTTAAAATTCTGGCCAAAACCGATCAGGTCAGTGGGCTGATTTGTGGCAGAAAGTGTGCAGTGCAGTGAGTGTTTTTGGACTGTTTCAGGCGTGAATTGATGGGCTGTGCGTGGGGGTGTTTGTGCGACTTTAGGGCAGTGTTTTGGGCTGTGAAAAGGATGTTTTGGCGTGGTTTGAGAGCTGTGAAGGGGGCTGGATGCATACAGAGGGGCTGTGTGCAGTGGCTAGGTCGTGAACGGGGAATGGAGGGTGGCTCACGGCAATGGATGGCTTAGGGCTTTAGAGATTGCGGCAATGGGAGAGAGTTTGGAGTCTTGGGCGTGCAAGAGAAGGTTTAGATGTGTGTCTCTTGTGTGAATGTGCTCTCTCCGGGTTGAAAAGAGTGGTGAATGGTTCTTTTTATAGGCAAAGGGGTGATGGCTTTCCTTATTTGAATAGGAGAAGGATTTCTCATTGATGGTGACATCTCCTAATTTGTATCTCACAAGGAATGAATCTCCTTATTTAGGATGGTGATTGCTTTTGATTAGGAAAGGGATCTATGAGATTTATTTTAATTAGGAAGGATTTGACTTGATTTGAGCATGTGATAAATGTGTATCTTCCTAATTTAAGACATTATGGGCGTGAATGATGACCTTTGGGCGTGGGTTTGGTTTCATGGGTAGGCTTGGGTATTTTGGGTTTGGTTTGGGTTTGATAAGTGGTCTATAGGAGTTTTGGGCCTAAGGTAAGCTTTGAAACGGAAGTCCAACAAACAACCGGAGCCAAACAACGAGGTTAAATCCAACAAAAATTTCATTTTCCAACTTTTTACCCTTCCAACGTCCTTTTCCGCAACTTTCATGGCTAAAGAGCTAGTTGCCTCCATACGAGACTCATCATTGGGCTAATGTGTAAAAATACAATGCCTACAATAAGCTTAAGTTATCAAATTCAATTGGATAACTTCAAACTTAAATGAATATGCAACTTGTTACCAATAATAAATAACCATGTGTAATAATAATTATTACAAACGAATATTAATCTAATTAAATATAAAGTTAAAGTAGACAAATTCAAATTTAATACTTCAACCTTAAAGTTTAATATTATTAGTAACCAATAATAATTAAACATATTACATAACAATTATGTAATATAGATATTATTTAATTATCTAAATATTTAACATTTAAATATCTAAATAATTAATTAATATAATTATTATTGTATATTTATTTTTATTAACACTAAATAACAAAATACATATTTTACTGACATGTGTCAAAATCTCATTTGGCAAATAATTAATATTTATCAAATCAAATGTTGTATTAAATATAAATACATATTAATTATTAATTGACTAAAATCCCATAATGCATGTATTCTCGTTTAACTGTTAAACGATCCGAATTAACTTATTTAATCTGGTAAAGTATTATGAATAGTCTGTATTATTTATAATGTGTTGCCCAAGTACTCAACAAGTACACTTCATATTGTGGGACTCTCTAAGTTTAGGTTTATCCGTCACAGAATCCAATTTCGTGTCCATAATTCACCCACTCGTAAATTATGACGACCACGGATAATCTCGTTAAACTATACAAGTTGAGGTCATTGCATACGTATAATCCCTCTGTCACAGGCTATCAATATTATACCGAGGATATAGATAGGAACATCAAAATTCTAAGGTATAATATAGTCGACTTTTGAATTTACGATCTCTAAATAACACTCGGAACTTGCTTGTGAAGTATACCACGACCATAGATTTACTAGATCGCAAACACGTTCAAGATACTTATGCCTTGTACACAGGA
The DNA here is from genome assembly GCA_019454045.1 of Zanthoxylum bungeanum. Lineage (NCBI taxonomy): Eukaryota > Viridiplantae > Streptophyta > Magnoliopsida > Sapindales > Rutaceae > Zanthoxylum > Zanthoxylum bungeanum. Next base: position 52,341 of record SKCR01040686.1, read on the forward strand.
CTGACGGATTCTATTTGATACTCACAAGATATCATGAGCATCACTCTACACCCAACGAGCAGGCAGAGGTATGATCTAAATAGATCGGTGCATGACTGCCATCAAAGTGTGGAGGATGTCTCATATATCCACAGTGATATCTCAAGTCGAATGACCACTATGCTACTCGACTTGAGAAGATTCCTATTGACGTTGGTGTACCATCTATTAGGAAATCTTCGGTAAGTCGTTCAATGTTTATCAAATAAACACCTACATGTCTATACGAGTCTCCCAAGACTCATGGTTTATTGGGATATACATCTTATAGTGACGCTTCCCAATGTCAATTACAAACTATGTTGTAACTGCGCACTACGTTGTAAATCCTGGAGTCTTTGTCATATATATATATATATATATCACTAAATCAGATTTAGTTTCAATCTAATCGTAATTAGATCGAATACGTATATAAAAACAAGAGGTGTTACAATTAAGTAAGTAATATTATGGTAAAATAAATTGTCTGTATTCATGAATCAGATATAAATACGATCCGGAATGGCGCTCCGAGTACCAACCCTAATAATTTCTCCCACTTGCTCTAGTGACAATCCATGGTATCATATACACATCTCAATGTGTATCACATACTCATGGCCCTCAAGAGTTCACCTAGAACTCAAGAGGTAGGCAATAACAAGTAGGTCTGCTATAACATATTAAGTTTTTCCAACAAACCCAATCGTTTCCCTTAGCGAGCATCATTCATATTTTGCAGAACCTAAGTTATACATCAATATGACTCAGATGTGACATGAACATTGTGCTACAGCTATTGAGTTGTCTATGTATTTAGGGATCAAATCCAAAATACTATGCAGATAACCGCAAGCATAACACTAATATCAAAACTTCTAATCTATAAGGTCATTATGCAACTTCATAAGTTGCAACTAATTCCACTCATACAGTAGAATCATATGTGACACTCCCATTGCATATTTTCTGACACTTTTATGACGTAGAATGTCTAACGTCATAATTAGACTCAAAACTAATATGACCATAATGGTTGAGAACTTTATTCTACATGAATAAGAAACACATTCTTAATATCTCAAAGATAACAAAGAACATATTTCAAGACACATCCTATGGTCTACATCGTATCAAAATAAATCGTAACAATTATGATTATAATCGATATCTTTAATCGCACGTAATATAGTATTCATTATACCATCATCCCATGATGCATAAGATTGATTAGACATACTAATCAATTTCTAATTCGACAAATGAATCATCATTTACGAAAGATTAATACTATATACAAAAGACACACTAATTGTCAAACAGTCATACTAACTGTCAAACAGTTATACTTGTTGTGTCCTTTATTAAATCATATCTAATGCACGACTAATGGGAGTATCTCACAAGTCTCTTGTTTTATATCATACATAAAACTTTATATCGAATATAACAAAGACTACTCCCAGCTACTTTCATGGAGAAAAGAAGACTTGGGTAAATATTTTACCTCAAAATCATTTCATTATTATATTAATAATGATAATGTCGTTAGGATATACAACACTAGAAAGAAATATGTACGCTCCCACTAACCATACTATTACATATGTATTCTCTATGCTTTGATAAAATCAGACAATCTGACTGATATCAAAATTAGAGAACGCATATTTCCAGAAGGCTCATCTGAGTTTACAATAGGCTTTATAAGCTAGTATACCAAACTGCGATCTTAGCAGAATAAAAACTCCAGGGCCATTCCAGAATGAACTCTTCAAACAAAGAAATCACAACGGGTCTCTTATCTGAAGAAACCATTCATGAATGCCACTTTGCATTCCTATCTAAAATACATAATTTAATATGAACATTAACCATCAGATATTTAATTATTCAATTAGTACGACTAGAAACAAGTTTCCTCAGAATCTACAATAGATTGCTGAGAATAACTTTTCTCACTGTCATACTATAAAGGTTAAACATTTAATAAGCTCACTTTGTTTTTGCTGCGTAAACCATTTGCACATTTTATGAACGATTCATAACGAAAGCTCAATTAAGTTCAAAACTTGATCGTAGTGAGCTATAAACAATCTTAGATCTATGGTTTAATGCTAACTTCCAAAATCGATATCAAATATGACTCCCACTACAATTTATAGGATAACTTTCTTCGATAAGAAAACAACAGAACCATTAAGTATCAAATATTTCGCAAATGATTTTGACATCCTATTGGACTTATATGGAAGATGTCTAAGGGTTTTTCCATCTTATTTATTATGTAGTTCCATTTATAGTCTATCACTCTCACAATTGACTTCAATAAGTCAAGTCTTTTCTACAATGGTCAACATCTGATGTTACACACTAAGTAATAAAATAATTTTATTACTCGGGATCGTAGAAAAGATATTCTATCAAATATAATACAATATTATATTAAATAGAATAAATGATAAACTTGTACTTGTACCTTCGAGACGCAACTACTTTCAACTATATAACCATTATACAAAAAAAAAAAGATTCAAATCTCAAACTTTTCAAGATTCGAAATTTCTACTTATACATATCATATACGCAACTGTAGAAACTAATGGAACCTTAATTAAAAAAAGATGAATTAGTGTTACTAGAGCATATCCCCAAGAGTTATTGAAACTAATTTGGTAACACTCAATGTAAAACGAATCAAATCATATAAGATTCTATTTCTCCCACTGACCAATTCCATCATGATGGAATCGTAGAAGAATAATATTGAGTAAGAATCATATTAATTGAATAATCTTTGAACTAATTGCCATAAATTCATATGTTTGATAGTATCAAACATTTTTGAACAATTCAAAGACTCATGATGAATTTTAAAGATACAGTTTTCAAAATTTCAGATCGAATATCTTTGAACCAGTCAAAATATCATATACGCGTTTCATCAGAAAATCTATTGAAATTTCTCGTACCATTCAAGATGTTCAATATGTGTTCTTTAGAAATGCGTAACTAAGTCATGACAACTCATTAACTAAGTTTCGAAGTAAAGAAAACTATCCAAGGTAATTTATAATTCATTAAACTACATACATCCAATGTATTAGTTTAATAAACTTGTGGTCTAATGACGATCATTGGTTAAATGAGATTTATTCTCATTCCCGAATACGATATTAATTAAATGGATAATGATATGTGGTGTGATCTCGTATCAGACCATCATTTACCATACAGAATAAGCATTTAATGCTTAAGTGATAAAATCTCATAAAGCATTATTCTAAATTATTTACTTAACCAGTTTTCTTAATGTTTATCTCTATATCAATGACATTAATAATCATATTAAAATATATAACAACTGTTTATAAAAAACAAGTAATTATCCAATAGTTGCAAGTTCTGATATCAAATATCAAAACAATCATGAAATAATATTTTAAATAACTAGATGGGAGATCTGATATCCAATACCTATAGTTTTCATATTTTGAGAATCGATATTTTCTACACACAACTATACGCATCTCATTTATTTAGCTTTATAATTTACTTTCAACTATTCACAACAATTATAAATCATTAATTAGCCAATTGTGTCGGACACGTGACCTCTAAATGTCAGTAAAGCCAAGAAATGTCATTATCAAATAAACAAATACCTAATGAGATTTTCTTAATGCTAGCTAAGAATTTCGAGACATGAACTAATTCACGTCAATTCTTACTACACAAGAAACTATTCTATCTAAAGAATTATATCCTAAAACGGATATCTATTTAGATTACCTATCGAGACTTAATAACTAAGTCACTAACCATCTTAATTTTTCAAGAAAATTGGAACAATAGTTCTCTATGGTTAACCTAATCTAACAATATCCAAGCCTACTCATAATCTAGAACTTATTCTAGAAAAGTACAACCATAAGGGAAGTCAGAAGACATATATATAAAATATACATGCATTGGATTAAAAGTTTAATTCTATCAACACTATAGAATAAGGAAAACATAAGGGGCAATTTTCATAATATTACACACTGTTTTAGTTATGGATTTTTAACCTAGCAGTGTCTCTCACTATTTTACGTAATACCATAATCCCCAATGGAAAACGAGAATTCAATAATTAAATCAAATTCCATAATGGGAAGTGGACCCTATGAATATATTTCGACTTACAGCTTTGGCACGTTCTCGCCTACGTATATTTACATGTAGATAACTCATTGTCAATCACACTCACTGTGACTCCTGATTTTGGTCATGACTGTTTCTTGTTGTGACAGTTTTGGCACGTTCCCAGGAGGCATATCAAGGCTTCAATTGTCAGTGACAAACTCAAGTTACTGATGTAGTCTTGACAGCTTTGGCACGTTTATGATTTCCACTTTCACTTGAATTTGTATTTTATCATATAAGTTCTACCGGCACAAATGAACTACCATCAGTCATAACTGCACAGTTTTGGCACGATACAACTGCAGTATCAGGAAATCATTCGCATCCGTATGGATAAGGCGGACCAAGAAACAAGTATTCATAATACTAGTGACTTTAATGCCTTATTTAACGGGGATTTTCCTATTGTCAAACAATCCGAAATTAAATCAAATTAATTTCACATGTATGTGGAAATAGTAAAATTGAATTAAATATCATATATCAAGCATAATAAATGCAATGTATGTAGGATCATACTCGCTCTGATACCGTTTTTATTGGAGTTTTCTCAAAGGCGCGGACGGAAGCGCGATTCGGATGAAATTATAACTCTAAAACTTTTTAAACTTACCAAATAAATTATTCAATATCCAATATGAATAACGCATTCATATTTCACCCAAACATGTTATATTTTTTTTTATCAAATAACAATATTAATAATTTAGAAAACATCGCGAAATTTTTACAAAAATCTTTTTCCGCAAAATGGCATAAAATGCGTTTTTGCCCGAACCGGCCAACCAATACACATGGGGGCTGCCCAGGTCAGCCCCAATAGTACTTGGGCAGTTCATAGGCTGCCCGAACTATGACTAATTCACTGTTTAGACAGTCCGAAACTCACCCGGTAATGCCATTTTTCGCCATTTTCTCATATTTTCACTCTGAAACACTTTCCGGTAATTATTCCAATGCCCAATACACATCCAATACATTTAAATAACATATTTTTCATCACTAAAATTTCAGAATTTCCAGATCTGATTTGGGTGCCAAAAATATCATTTTTCATGCTTTAAATCCAATTTTCTCAACATTAATCATATTAATATTTACACCAATCAAAGCCACCACCTATGAAGAACTCAAGAATAATTCTAGGAGTTACAAGAGTGGTCATAACACTCTAGAATAGCAACAAGTCATAAAATGATAAATTGAACTAATATTACTTAATCTTATTTCACACATGCATCTAACCTCCAAATTCATCAAAAAACCCTAAATTTAAGAAAGAAAATAAACCCTAGAATAATTCTATATGCTCAAGAACAAAAAAAGCTTAAGAATATTAAAGATTACCTCAAAATCTTCAAATTTCCTTAAGCTTTCTTCTTGATTTATTCACTTTCTCTCAAGTTTCTCTCAAAACAATTTTGGAAGCTCTCTAAAAATGGTGTAAACTTGGCCAAGACAAGCTTAATGAAAGAGAAAACAATTTTACATTTTTTTTATATATGTTGGTCGAATATTAGGGGTATTTTTATCATTTTTGAAATTAATTTAATAAGCTTAAGTTATCAAATTCAATTTGATAACTTCAAACTTAAATGAATATGCCACTTGTTACCAATAATAAATAACCATGTGTAATAATAATTATTACAAATAAATATTATTCTAATCAAATATAAAGTTAAAGTAGACAAATTCAAATTGAATACTTCAACCTTAAAGTTTAATATTATTAGTAACCAATAATAATTAAACATATTACATAACAATTATGTAATATAGATATTATTTAATTATCTAAATATTTACATTTAAATATCTAAATAATTAATTAATATAATTATTATTATATATGTATTTTTATTTACACTAAATAACAAAATACATATATTAATGACATGTCAAAATCTCATTTGACAAATAATTAATATGTATCAAATCAATTTTTTTTTTATCAAATATAGATATATATTAATTGTTAATTGACCAAAATCCCCTAATGCATGTATTTTTGTTTAACCGTTAAACGATTCAAATTAATTATTTAATCCGGTAAAGTATTATGAATAATCTGTATTATTCATAACGTGTTGCCCAAGTGCTCAACAAATACACTTCATATTGTGGAACTCACTAAGTTTAGGTTTATCCGTCACGTGATCCAATTTCGTGTCCATAATTCCCCCACTCGAAAATTATGACCACCACAGATAATCTCGCTAAACTATGCAAGTCGAGGTCATTGCATACGTATAATCCCTCCGTCACAGGCTATCAATATTATACCGGGGATATAGATTAGGAATGTCAAAATCCTAAGGTATAATATAGTCGATTTTTGAATTTACGATCTCTAAATAACACTCGAAACTCGCTTCCGAAGTATACCACGACCACAGATTTACTAGATCGCAAACACGTTCAAGATACCTATGCCATGTACACAAGACTGACGGATTCTATATGATACTCACAGGATATCATGAGCATCAGTCTACACCCAAGGAGCAGGCAGATGTCTGATCTAAATAGATCGGTGACATGACTGCCCTCAAAGTGTAGAGGATGTCTCATATATCCACAGTGGTATCTCAAGTCGAAGGACCACTATGCTACTCGACTCGAGAAGATTCTTATTGACGTTGGTGTACCATCTATTAGGAAATCTTCGGTGAGTCATTCAGTGTTTATCAAATCAACACCTACACGTCTATACGAGTCTCCCAAGACTCATGGTTCATTGGAATAAACCATCAAACCAAGTCTTGATATATGACATGTACTGGTCTCAATGGATTTTACTAACCGACCTGTGTCAGTAAATCTTGACCAAGAACTTTATTTGAGAAATACAACTTATAGTGACGCTTCCCAATGTCAATTACAAACTGCGTTGTAACTGCTCACTACGTTGTAAATCCCGGGGTGTTTTTCTAATAAATGTATATCACTAAATCATATTTAGTTTCAATCTAATCGTAATTAGATGGAATATGTATATAAAAACAAGACGTGCTACCATAAAGTAAGTAATATTATGGTAAAAGGAATTATTCATATTCATGAATCAGACATAAATACGATCTGGATTGGCGCTCCGAGTACCAACCCTAACAGATCTCACCTTGAAGGAACTGGTGGGGTTGTTTGCTTAAGTAACTGAGTCCCAACTCAGTTGAAACCTCAGAAAGATGGTGGTCGGTTACAAAAATCATAACATGGTCGTGAGACAAATGTCTAGGCTCAGCCACGTGGTGAGTGGGTCCTTAAGTCAAATTCATATTCTTAGATTACTTTTCTTTTATGATCTTCTTTCTTTTTTACAAACCGATTTGCTCAGCCTCAAACTATAAGATGGGGTCAGCTCTGCTACCAGGACGAAACACGATCTTATTGTAGTGTACAATGAGCTGATTGATGCCTCTGCCGTGAAGGAAAAGTTGATTGTAGCCAAAGCAGTATTGGATGAAGAGAGTACTCGCTTTCATGTTGAGAAAGTCACTACAGAGATGAAGATCAAGGGGCAGGAGGTCGAACTTGCTACAACCAAGGTCGATGAGCATTAGAATGAGTTACAGGAAACCAATGAGAAGCTAGCTGCTACTAATCATTTGAGTCAAGGGATTCAAAATGAGCTCGAGGAAGATAAAGAGGATTTGGAGAAGTCTCAATTGAATGTCATCTAAACCTTCTGACTTCAGTTCCCCCACCTCGACTTTGAGTTTCTCGGAGAGGGGATGACTTCCAGGTTCCTCGAGGTTGTTGTCAAATTTTGAGGCGCCACCGCCCTGGTTGATGCTCCTCATATTTCATCCATAAAGCTTCCCCATATTTCTACCAATGAGCTTCCTTTGATTTCGAGGTGCCAACTGGAGAGGTCATTGATGAATAAGCTTCTCCTCAAGCTTAGATCTTTTTACTTGTATTTTATTTTCTTTAAAAATGATGTGTTTTGAAGACAATGTGTTTTCCTTTAT